>LOEQ01001260.1:176574-187347 GCA_001685075.1 Bramus lutescens
TGTGAAGAATGGGCTTCCTCCTTTCCAGCATTTTCCTGTTCTCATCTACTTCCTTTCTGGTTGACACACCTATACTTCTTGCCTGGCCAATCAGCGTTTTATTAAAATACATGATTGACAGAATACAGATAATTCTCTGGCACCATACAATAGAGGTCAAACACTCCTCTGCAGGGCAATGCACATATCAGACCCGAGGGGTGTGTGTGAGGTACAAGCTGAAGCCTGGAACTTGGAATCCTAAGGGAGATCACAAACTTCCACAAAAGGTCATTATTTTTAACGGATTTAATGTTAGGAGAGCATCAAAGAGTCAGTCTGGGTCCTTGAGAAAAAAGGGCGAATCCCGCATTATCAGCGGGAAATCATCAGGAGTGTGTACTGAGCACAAAGTTCCAAATACTTACATGAAGTCAAGAGCTTTCTAGTTCCTAAAAGACCTGTTAGTCACTTCTGCATCCCCTTCAATGCTGCTTTGATACAGAAAAGTGTCCAAAGCTGTTGATATACAACACTTCTTGTGTAGATGGGGTTATGAAAACCTTCCTGAACTTTAGGTCTAGTGCCACAGAAAATGAACTCTGAACCACCTAGACATAGAAAGATGCATCCCCCCACCACACACACACCTAAGTCCCACCTGAAAACACAGGAGAAAGCAACCAGAAATGATGCTTTCACATTCAATGAGGTGTCAAAGTGTTTGGCAATATCAGAAAGGGAAATTCAAATCTGAATCTAAGAATGTCCAGTGAAGGCCAGAAGCCCACCATCACACAGTAATTAATGTAGTTGTCAGTGAGTGGCCTGTCCAACTACAGTTTCATGACAGCAAACAGAAGAAACTACAAGCTTTCTGAAGACTCAAGAACACTTGCCTGGATGATGTCACTCAAACCAAGACATAAATTCGACTTTCCACCCTGAAAATCTGGTTTTCTTTTCAGCCTAAAGCCAAGTCTTTTGCTCTGTAGAAGGAAATTTCTTCCCAGACAGACTCTCCTGTTAACTTCCATGAGCACATTCCAGGACAGGCTGTCAGAATTCAGCTAAAGGCAAAGCTCCTGAACCAAGTCAGAGGACCACAAGGGCAATAGGAGGAGGAAGAAGGATGGAAGAGATTAGGGAGCACGCCAGGAAGGACGGAAGGTGGAAGTGGGCTGTTTCATAACTATTACACAGATCATTGGGCAGGAGTGTAGACTCTGAGGTCACCTGCCTGCCCTCCTGCCTATTTGCATCCCTGGGATGACATCCTCTCCTCCTCAGCAAACCATCGAGAGAATTTAGCATGTTCTGTATCCCTAGCATCTTTACTTCTGTTAAACTTAAGATTGCTTTGTTTTGTTTTTAATGATAAGAAAGAGCCTAAGTAACAGGAAGGATGAGAATCATCTCGAAACTCAATGCAATTCAAGTTCAGAAATATTTCTTAGTTCCATAAAAAGAGTATGGATGCATGCCTCTCATGATATGGATTTACTGTAAGCCTTGATCAGGGTCCCAAGGTCAATATAGTAGCTACAGCCTGGGAGTTCATACATTGAGCTCCAATGAGAGCGCTCACAAATGTACCTGTGAGTGTGCCCTAGAGAAGCATCACACCCACTAGGGATTTGAGCAGCGCACTGACCACCCCACATTAGAACACAAAGGTCCCCTTTTAAGAGAATTGGTGCATTGATGCAAATATGCCCTTTCATCTACTGTCAGAGGACAGTGGCTGTGTGAGGATTCTGATCTCTTAGAATCTCTTATTTAGTTTTGTACTTATTGGTCCTTATATTATTTTGGTACGTTGTAGATGTGGTAGTTTGAATGAGGCGTCCTCTGTACGTTCGGGGCATTTGAATATTTGGTCTCCAGTTGGTGGAGATTTGGGGAGAATTAGGCTCAACACACTTCAAGCATCCTCATCATTGCTCCCACACCCATTTCTTCCCTTGTGCGACTTTTCAACCACTCAGTACCTTCAGGGATCCCCACCCTTGAACATTGTACAAAAATGATTAATTTCCTATGGCTACTTTCAGTATTCTAGACAAGTGACAGGCACATAGCCCATGGTCAGATTATGAAATCTAGGGTTCCTAGGGGCCTGTGTCTAGAACAACCCTGCTGAGAAATTAGACACCGGGCCCCATCCGTATGCTGTTGAGGCCCTTGTAATTAGCTGATCACACATTTTCAATGGTGCTGCTCAAAGAACAGTGGGGACATTGGAAGTCACACAGTGATATGAATAGCAACCAGGAAGGTTTCATTACTGGGTCAAACTGGATTAATGTGTTGCTTTATTTAGGTTCTCCTTGAAACGGAAAAACCACCTAACCTTTAACTCGTGGTTTTATGACGAGTGGGACTTCTCTTTGCCTCCCCTTGCACCACAGACTCCATCTGCGTCTGAAATGAAAGTGTTGCTAAGAGGCATGCCGCCAGACACTCTTTAATCAACGCACCACCTACATCATGTCAGGGGAGAAAGCTGCAGAAAGAATGTGGCCTGCATTACAGAGCAAGCCCTAAAAACATTCTCCACACCCTAACACGGACTACAGCTTCCAGGGTGTCACTGACTGTCAAGGCAAAAGCAAAGTAGGCGTCCCACTATTTATTCCTAAGGTCATTTTCATTGACTACAGAGAGAACTCAACCATCATATATTGCCCTTGTTTGGGGTGAAACCCTTCATTGACTAATTTACTTCAGGATAACATCTTGAAGACCAGTGTGATTCAAATATTAGCAATCTGCAGCTCACATATGCAAGCTTTTAAAAACCTCCTCCCAAGTTAGTGAATAAAACAGTAACTGTATCTTTAATAAATAAATTATTTTTATTTATTTCAAGATAATTGGAACCCTGTATAAAAAATTAACTTCCATATTAAAATAATCCACATTAAATTGCAGGATCTTATCCATCGTATGCTGTATTAAATGAGTTTAAACTGTTGCCGACAAACCTACTGTGAGTTAGGACATTCAAATGGGCCCACAGCAACCGCTCTAGAACCCCATGGACAGTTTTGGCGATGCAACCTGGCTGGAATATTTTGCAGCCTTCCACACAGAGCACACTGAATGGGGATCAGCCTCCTAAAATACTGATATCTGATCCAGAGCAACAATCAAGTTCATTGTTGCATTTCATAGGACACTCAAGGGTTAATTTTAGCACCTGTTTCATGTCAGCTCCAGATTGTATTATTTGGATAGTATGTACTTTCATTTCCATGTAACAAAAGGTTTATGGGGAATCCAATTCTAGTTGTTCTCAGGATAAGAAAATCTATCCTTTTACATAACACTATCAACTGTAATAGCCCTGAAGGCACAGGTCCAAGGAAAGGCAGGACCCAAGGACTGTGAGCGGTGAGAGACTTACGCCATGATGCCTGAGAGGTGGAACATTTCAGCGGTGATGTAGGACAAGTAGCTGTACAGGAAGACAAACAGTGGCTCAATGACCCGGATGTTGTGTGTGAAACGGGTGGTGAAGGCTGCTATAAATCCCAGGAGGATACCGATGAGCACCCCGCCAATTCCCACGACGAAGAAGTTCGCGATGCCGGCAAACACGTCGATGGGGTGGATGGTTTTCATCTGGCAGAATGACTTGAACAGGTTGTACAGGACCTAGGGGAACGAGAAAACACACTGCCGTTGGCCTCTTAGGAGCCAGAGACATGTCAGTGGAGAAGTGCTGGTCATTCACAAGTGTGAGCATTATTGTTTAAATTCCAGTACACTTGCAAATTTAGTGTTGGCATGGAGGGCTGTTTGTAACCCCAGGCAGGGGGCAGAGACAGGGGGACTCTCAGAAGCCAGCTGGCCATCAAACTGGGGTGAGTTTTGGGATCTTGCCTGAGTAAACAATGTGGAGAACGAGGGAGGAAGACTCCCAGTGTTAATCTTGGGCCTCCACATGCACACCCACATACATTCACATGCACATATATGCACCTACATACATGCACACATGCATACACAAGAGAAAGAATAGAAATATGCCTCCCAGTTTGCCCTGCGATCACCCTGGGCATAGTCAAAATTTTCTAAGAATGAGCCGTTCAGTGCTACAGGAAACTACTGCATAATTAATTTGCCACATAGAAGAAGACTGTGGCTTTAAATAAACAAAATCTTTGGCAAAAAGTGTCTTGGTGTCTTGTCAGATAAACTATTTTGAGAAGTAAAGAAGAGCATATTGCAAAGCTACTGCCCAAATTATCCCTAAAGCATTAATTTTTCCAGCTACCACCTAGAAGGATATTTTAAACCACTTACTTGCCTATTCTGTTCCCATTGCCATTGCTCAGAAGTCTTGCGTCACAGAGAAATTTATCAGCCTGCCTGATAAGGTCCTACCATAGAGTCATTACACAGCGTGGGGCACACCCTCTGGTACACTTACCCCACTGAAGGAGTCCTCCTCCCAGGAGAGTCATCTTCACTGATATCCCACCACCTGGTTCTACCTACATCTGCAGTGTGCCTGGTAACATGTAAAGTACATGATACCTAGGATGTTTCTTAATGTGAAGCGGCCACATATACTTGGTGTGTCAGCCTGTATGGTGTACATGTACACACACACACACACACACACACACACACACATACACTTTATGCCTGAAAATGAATGAATTCACTCCTGTTTAGTTTTCAGTAGTCTTGATTTAATTAAAACTTCTACTCCATGTTCATTGGACAATGTTTTTAGCCATGT
The DNA here is from genome assembly GCA_001685075.1 of Bramus lutescens. Taxonomy (NCBI): domain Eukaryota; kingdom Metazoa; phylum Chordata; class Mammalia; order Rodentia; family Cricetidae; genus Bramus; species Bramus lutescens. The sequence continues at coordinate 181,307 of LOEQ01001260.1, forward strand.
GTGGAAGCCCCAGTGTCACATGGGAGAGGAAGTGAAGCCTCCACTTTTCCCCACAGATGGAGAGTCAAGCTCAACTCAAACAAGTCTTTTGAGTTATTTCACTGTGAACTTTACCACTGTGGGGGCATTCAGAATTTATGGAAGCCAGCTTGTGAAGGCATTGGACCCAAGGGCTGAAGTGTAACTTCATTTGGCTTCTGAGAAAGCCACAGTCAACCAAAATTTTCTAAAGTCAAGTGACACAAAATGTCAGAAGCGATGTTAGAATGCAGGTTTTCTGACCTGGATAAGGCCTTCAAAGTTCAGCACAGGCACATGAGTCAGCCACCTCCTGATAAGCAGCCCATGCCCCTGCAAATGCCGTACCACCTCCACCTTGTTTACATGTGCTTTGCAGATATATTTTCCTCCTTTCTTCTGAACTACAAGCCCCTTGTGGTCAACTGGTACTTTATTATGATTTCTGTCCTCTCTGCTGCCTAGTGAATGCACTAATTCCTACTTTAAGCCAGGAGTTTGCTACAGGATCCTGGTACAGTAGCAGTTCTGAGTCACACTGCTGCCTGACAAAGCTTAAGAGGTGACATATGAATCTCTTGCCTCCAAACTGCCAAAGACATAGGTGGCAGCCACCATTGTCTCAGAAGCGGCTTTCCCCAGAGTGTTCAATGATAGGCCGGTTCAGGTTTTGCCTTCCTCCAACTCCATTTAGATACTATAGTTAAGTGCTCAACCCCACCAGCTCTGCTCCACTTGTTTCCAGCCTGCACCAGTGAGCCCATGTCTCTCCCTCTGTCTACCCGGCTTATTCAGATTTTCCATTTTCTATTCCTAGGAGTAAAAAGTCTTTGGTTGCCTGACTCTTGGAAGACATGATAGTCTCAATATACGTGGGTCTCGCTCTCCGTCCCATCCTTCTTTTCTTCTTTCCTCTCTCTCTCCTTCCTTTCCTTTCTCCCTCCCTCCCTCTCCCTTCCTTCATGATTTACTGGTTTTCACAATACCCTTAAAAGTCAGGGGCAGAATTTCCCATGTATTCTACAAAACACATCTCATGCCCCCATTCCTGCCTATGCTTTTCTTTCCTGTCATTTTCCTTGATGAATGCAAGTTCCTAGCCCTGGAAACTGTCTTCCAAGGTAGTGCTCCTGGAGCTGCCATTCTTCTGAAGGGCCCTTATGAATTCCTACAGCCTGTGGGTATTGTCCTTCCCCCTCGACTTGCAATATACAAATGGATCCCAAATCACATAGATAGCCCTTTTGCCATTTGTGCTGGCTGCCTTCCCAGTGAGTATGATGTTTTCACTAATAGGGCAAGAAACTTCTTCCCAGATGGAGCCAGAAGGAATCTGCTCCACCTCCATTGCCCCTCCACCTATCACACTGACGGGACCGCAGCGGGAGCTTGAATGTGCTTGTACATGAAATAATTGTTATCAGCGGAGTTGCAGTCATGACCCTTTCTAAGTTGTTTTCCCCAGCTACTCAACACATTCAATCTATCAGAGAGGTGTCTTGCTTCAAATATTGCTCTAAATATTGAAAGAGAGAAGCTGAATTGCAGGTGCTGTGCTTTACTTTGGGGCAATTGACAAAAGTTCAGTTTGACCAGTTCGCTGCCAAAGATACCAGTGCCATGTTGGAGGGACTGGCAAGGTCTAAGCTGTATCTACTTAATCGAAAAGCTTCTGTAAGTTCCAACTTGTTTTATGTTTAATCTTATGCAACTTGTTATAACTACATAGATAGTTCACTTCTGTTCAATTCTTTAATTTTATCTGAGGTAATCTATACAGAAAAGAGATTTGGAGTTTTAATTTACACACACACACATGCACGCATACACATGTATATGTTGTGTACATGTAGATAATGAAGTATGTGAATGACAGAAGACTCTTAGGTGTTGGCCAGAAGTTGACGTGTATTTTTAATATATTAAAATTCCAGTGACACTTTTTAATAAATCAATAATAGGCCAATGTGAAGGCTGAGTGTTCTCAAGTCTGCCATATGACCTAAAGTCTATTTGTTATTAATATTTACATATATGCATATGAGTTAAATGATTAAATTTGGATTTAAAATGTGTTCTGATTCAGTGTATGTGTATAAAGGAAATTATGCAAATACAGTTATTCATCCCAGAAAAACAGCATACAGACCACTTTGTTATAAAACTCAAAGCATAATTATTTCATATCATGAATTTCAGATAATTCTGGGACTTGCAAGTCTAGATTGAATACACAATGTTCCTTGCTTACCTTCCTTACGTGAAATTCCACCCCACAGACCATGATAACTTGCCACCAAGGTACATCATTAACATCTGTCTTCAAAGACAGTTGTCCTTACCAACCCTATCTATAGGTAGCTAAGTAGGAAACACTCAAGGAAGCTCCTTGAATCTTTTGGAAACTTTGTTAAAACACTCAATGGCTGCAGTAGGCTCTAGGCATGACGTTAGCCATGACCTTGTGAGAAGAAGTCAATTGTTACAGACCACTGTGGACACACTGGGACGTCGCTATATTTAGGATCTTGGACAGTCTTTGGATTGGAAATATTTTCATAAAAATATCAAAAAGGATTAACGTGAAAATACTAAAAATCAGTTTTAATTTTTTCAGTTGTGTGTCATTCCTCCCCTTGATTCTAATTTACCTTAGCCTTTGACGATATCCTGGGGAGTTTGGTCCGTAACGTCTAGATTAGATGTTGTTCATGCTTTGGGGTAGTTTTGAGCTAGTATTTCTTCACCTTAGCCTTTCTAGTTGAGTTTATCTTGACACAAGAAGGGGTGAGTTGATGTCACATAGCCTTGCTCTGATTTACTCTTATCCCTCAATCTTCAGCTCCTGGTTGTTATATGAGGTCGCTTGTTTGTTCCCCGACAAACTGGCAGCTCAGCCCCGAAATAACCACACAAAAACTATATTAATTAAATCACTGTTTGGCCCATTACCTCTAGCTTCTTATTGGCTAACTCTTACATCTTAATTTAGCCCATTTCTATTAAACCATGTATCACCACATGGCTATGGCTTAACGAGTAAAGTTCTGTCTGGGCTGTCTCTGGTGGGGCTACATGGTGTCTCCCTGACTCCGCCTTTTTTCTTCCAGCATCCACTTTAGTTTTTCCCTCTTAGCTCTATTTTTCCCCTATTGCAGGCCAAGACAGATTCTTTATTAACCAATGGTATTTACAGCATACACGATGGGAATTCCACATTACCTGGTGATGCATCATGATTGATGTTTTCATATCTTTTCCTATTCCACGAGTTCTGGAAACCTCTCCTAGTGAGAACCCTCTGGAAATCCATTGAACAGTCTTTGCTAAAATGTATTTGAAGGATTCTGGGTAGAAGACAAATCATAGTCTACACCATTACTCTAATTGTTCTTAATATGAATTCAGTTTGGTGTGTGTTGTTTTGGTTTGTTTGTTTGTTTTTTATATGTGTATGTGGGTAGGGGGGGTTCAAGACCAGGTTTCACTGGAGCCTGTCCTGGAACTAACTCTTTTAGACCAGGCTGGCCCTGAACTCACAGAGATCTACCTGCCTCTACCTCCCAAGTGCTGGGATTAAAGGAGTGCATCACCACTGCATGGCTCAGTGTGGTATCTAGCCAGTTCTGTGAGAGAAACATTAGGGAGTTTATTCTTTGTCATCAGGTAAGCAAGCGTTGGGTAGGGGAACAATTCTATTATTCCATGGGTGTATGCTCTGAAGGAGCTTGCAAGCCAAGGCATGGTCTTCCACCGAAAACCATTAGGTTGTTCTGACTTACTGGTTATGGCTGTGGACAAGAGCTTCTTTTACTTTTTTTTTAATTTATAGGTTTTTTTTATTTTACATATGACCCCCAATTTCCTCTCCCTCCCCTTCTTCTGTTCCTCTACCTACCCCCATGCTACCCCCCATCCACTCCTCAGAGGAGGTAAGGCCTCCCTTGAGGAGTCAACAAAGTCTGGCATACCAAGTTAAGGCAGGACCCAGCTCCCCCATATCAAGGTTGAGCAAGGTATCCCACCATAGGGAATGGGCTCCAAAAAGCCAGTCCATGCACCCAGGTTAAGTCCTAGTCCCACTGACAGGGTCCCCCCCACAAAAACAGATCAAGCCACATAACTGTCACCCACATTCAGAGGGCCTAGTTTGGTCCCATGCAGGTTTCCGTCAGTCCAGAGTCAGCGAACTCCCCTTAGCTCAGTTCAGCTGACTCTGTGGTTTTCCCAATCATGATCTTGATCCCCCCCTTTGCTCATATGATCCCTCCTCCCTCTCTTCAACTGAACTCCAGGAGCCCAGTCAAGTTTTTGGCTGTGAATCCTTGCATCTGCTTCCATCAGTTACTGTATGGAGGTTCTATGATGGCAATTAGGGTAGTCACTAATCTGATTACAGGCGAAGGCCAGTTCAGGCACCCTCTCCACTATTGCTAGGAGTCTTAGCTGAGGTCATCCTTGTGGATTCCTGGGACTTTCCTTAGCACCGGGTTTTCTCCTAATGCCATAGCTCTTTTGTTATTCTCCCTTTCCATCTCTCCCCCAACTCAGCCATCTTAAGCCCTCATGTTCCCATCCCCCACCCCCACTGTTTACCCAAGAGATCTCAACTATTTCCCTTTCCTGGGACCCTCCATTTGTGTCTCTCTTAGGGTTCTCCTTTTTACTTATCTTCACCGGGGTTGTGGATCATAACCTGGTTATCCTTTGCTTTATGTATAATATCCACTTATGGGTGAGCAATACTGTATTTGTCTTTCTGAGTCTGGGTTATCTCACTCAGGATGTTTTTTGTTCTATTTTTTTCTAGTTCCATCCATTTGCCTGCAAATTTCAAGATGACATTGCTTTTTACTGCTGAGTAATACTCCATTGCATAAATGTACCATATTTTTTTATTCATTCTCTTTAGTTGAGGGGATTCTAGGTTGTTTCCAGGTTCTGGATATTACAAATAATGTTTCTATGAACATAGCTGAGCAAATGTCTTTGTGATATGATTGTGTATCCTTTGGGTATGTGCCTAAAAGTAGTATTTATTGCTGGGTCATTGATTCCCAGTTTTCTGAAGGCAGTATACAGCAAGCCAATAGCCAACATTAAACTAAATGGAGAGAAACTCAAAGCAATTCCACTAAAATCAAGAACAAGATAAGGCAGTCCACTTTCTATATATCTATTCAATATAGTACTAAAGTTCTAGCTAGAGAAATAAGACAACAAAAGGAGATCAAGAGAATACAAATTTGGAAAGGAAGAAGCCAAACTTTTACTATTTGGAAATGCAATGATAGTTTATATAAGTGACCCCAAAAATTCTACAAGGGAACTCCTACAGCTGATAAACATTTTCAGTAATGTAGCAGGACAAAAGATTAATTCAAAAACATTAGTAGCCCTCCTATATACAAGTGATAAACGAGCTAAGAAAGAAATCAGAGAAACATCACCCTTTACAATAGCCACAAATAACATACAGTATCTTGGGGTAACTCTAACCAAACAAGTGAAACACCTATATGACAGGAACTTTAAGTCTTTGAAAAAAGAAATTGAAGAAGATATCAGAAAATAGAAAGACCTATGCTCTTGGATCAGTAGGATCAATATAATAAAAATTACAATCTTACCAAGAGCAGTTTACAAATTCAATGGAATCCCCATCAAAACCCCAACACAGTTTCTTTTATAGATCATAAAGGAGCAATACTCAGCTTCATATGGAAAAACAAAAAACCTGGGATAGCCAAAACAATCCTGTACAATAAAGGAACTTCCAAAGGCATCACCATCCCTGACTTTAAACTCTACTACAGAGCTATAACAATAAAAACAACTGGTACTGACATAAAAACAGACACATGGATCAATGGAATTGAATTGAAAACCCTGATATTAATCCATACACCTATGATTTTTTGACACACACTGATTTTTGAAAAAGATGCTAAAATTGTACAATGGAGAAAAAAGCATATTCAACAAATGGTGCTGGCATAACTGGATGTCAACATGTAGAAGAA
>LOEQ01001260.1:188960-208427 GCA_001685075.1 Bramus lutescens
TAAAGTCCCACTGGTACCAATTAACTGGTTCCAGTTCAGGGTAGCTTGACTGTAACTCTGAAGGGAGAGCAGTCTAAAGGTCTTATGGATCAGGGGAGGATCTTCCTTGACCACACCACCATCCTTGTTCAAGTTGAGAAGGCAAGGTGGAAATAACCGCTACTAAAGTTGAGGTCACAGTAGCTTCTGGCTCCGTATGTGGCATTTAAGAGAGAATAAGAATAATTAGTGCTTTGTAAAAATAAAAATCTTGCTTGTGGGAACAAGATGAGGACCAGGAGTATGCTGGGTCAGTGGGAGTAGAAAGTGTGCATGTGAGGAAAGATTTCTCTATGAACATCAATAGCAGTCACACTGTTCCCAGACAGAATGTTCCCCAGTAGACGTCACTTCACAAGTATTATATATGAACAGATAGTAAATATATATTTCACACATTATAAATACTAATGGCATTGTTTCATCCAGAGAGAATGTTCCCTAGTAAACATCTCTCACAAGTGTTGCAAATTAGCATATATTACATGTACTATATATTATATGTATATGTTATGTACATTATATACACTAATGGCGTCACTTCCCACAGGGATCTGAGACCCCTTGAATTATTATCAAAAACTATTATGTTTAAGATAATCACAAAGCTAAACCATCAGAGATACAATGGCAACGACATGTTTATGCTCCCTAACCTTGTGTTTGTGCTTTGTATTTTATGAACGTGCCATCTGTACACTCTTTGTGGGGCCCAGTGCAAAATGAAAGCAAGGAGCTAATTACAACATGATATATAAAATGTAAGTGACTAATTAAAATGTGTATTAAGAATTTCAAGGTCACAACATAAGATCATTCATCCAAATGAAGGGCTCTGATATTATGAAATATGTATTCAAATTTTCTGAACCCTCCCCAGACATAGGGCTGCTAAAATCCTTAGACTCTCTTCAGTGACAGTGACAAGTGTCTTTGCAAGCAAATGACTGGTTGGTGAGTGGCAGATTCAGCAAGATGGGATCTGGTCACTGGAAAGAGCAAGGCAAAGTTCAACACTTGAGACTTTGCTTCTCATCTTCCCCCCTCATGGTTGGAGCATGATGACAAGAGTGGAAAGTGAAATTAATAATCTATGGCCAATGACGTAGTCAATCATGCCTGTGTCAAAAGAACCCAAAGGGGCAAATTCAGAGGACTTCTAGGTAGCTGGGCATGTGAGGGTTTGATATGAAGCTAGTTTCATGCCCTTTTGCCCGACACACCCTCCCTGAGGTGTAGGAACTCTCCTTATACAGCCCATTGGTCAAAAATCACAATTGTCAAGCAAATTGAGGGTTGCAATTACCATCTGAAGATGGGCAAGAGACAGCCTGGGGACTGCGTCCTCAGCCTGAATGCCTGACGCTTTCTCTAGATACACAGTATCAGAAGTGATTTGACATAGAGGGAAATCAGCTGATGCCCACTATAGAATCTACTGCTCCATGGTCATGTGGAGAAATGCTTCCCTACATTTGGCATTGCATCATGTTGTTAATGCATAGCAAGAGACATTCGGTTGATTATTTACTCTACAGCCTTGGGAAGCTTTAAAGATGTCAGTGATGCGTGGTCCCCAAATGCTCAATGATGTTCCAGGCACTCTTTTACTCACCACTGTGACAGCATCATTGAGCAGAGACTCGCCAAAGACCAGGATGTAGAGCTGTTCGTTGACGTGAATGTTCTCAAAGACAGCAAGCACGGCCACGGGATCCACGGCTGAGATCAAGCTGCCAAACAGCAGGTTCTGGAGCAGCGTGATGTCGCTGAGGCCAAATGCCTCAATCTGGCAGATGCCAAACAAAGACACCCCGATGCCAATGGAATTCCACAGCGTGCCTACCACGGCATACCAGAAAATAGTGCCGAAGTTCTCAAAGAAGGGGCGAGTGGGCATGAAGTAGCCAGCATCTAGAACGATGGGTGGCAGGAGATACAGGAAAAACACATCCGTCTTCATGGCTGGGGGAGACTTTTCATCAACACCAAAGATGATCCCACCGAGTAGAAGTCCAACCATTATGAGAAGGCAGCTCTCTGGCACGATCGTGGGCAATTTGTGGTAGAGATGGAAACCTGATACGAAGAAGCACAGAGTCTGGGTTATTCAGGAGCTGGGGAGAAGGGATATTAGTCTCCATAGAAACAGTAGGCCAAACTTGAAATACTTCCATATCACTGTTATTGGCTTCTAGACTGCAAAACAGCCCACTTTAAACAGGTTACATTTACTTACTTACATGTGTGCAGGAAATGCTATTGAGGCACAAGCTGAATTTTAAGCCAGAAATAAAATGCTAGAGATACCCATTGTTTACAAGGCACAATGTGGGGGGTTCTATACCTTTATTGCATTTTTCTTAAAAATTGGGACTATGGAAATGGAATGATAAAGCAATTTGCATGTATGTGTTAGAGACGGACCTGTGTGTGCTGGCATACCTGCTTTTGGGAATGCCCACACACACGTTTGCTTGTGTTTCTGCGATCAGCAGTCCCCTCTCTTTTCTCTAGCACAGGCTTCTGTTCAGGGGTTCTCTAGGTTAGAAGCACACCAGGATCCTCCATGGAGAACGAGGTTGCTGTTTGCTTTCCTTCCTTCCTTTCCTGGGAGGTTCCTCTGCAGGCCAGGGCAAACCCTGCTATGTTGTTCCTCAGGAGGGAGCTGTCCGCACCGCTTTGTTGTTGTTGTTGTTGTTGCTGCTGTTGCTGTTGTTGTTATTTTAGTTTTGTGTGAAGAACAGAATATTTACCCAGCAATGGCTTCATCTGGCCAGGGCATCCTAGACAGCCATAAGCCTCCCCAGCTCTGAGATGGCAAGCAGAGGCCAACACACCCAGTGAGTTTTCTTGAGTCCTCATGTTTTTATATAGCAAGCACTTTCTTCAAGGAGCTACCCTCCTTCCCCAGCCCCAGACGATGCAATGGCATGCTGAAAACAATTTAATTCTGCTCAGAACATCTTCAGATGTTCATCTCATTTCATCCTACCAAAACTCTAGTAGGGTGGCCAGGGAGTTACTTTGATGCTTTTAAAAAACCAAAGTGACCATCAAGACTCAAAGCCCTTCATGGTCACACCACACTGGTTGGGTCACGAATCATCTTTGAGACTACTACTATTTTCTCTGCTGTTTATAAAAAATAGTAATTTCTTTATCTCTAATCTTTTCATTTTAATCCTAAATATGTTTAATTTTTGAGATGTGGGTTCCTTAAGCAACAACCAAAGCAACTTACTAGGATGTATTAAGTAACTGGTTTATAAAGGATATATATATATATACAAACACATGAGCTCCCCCATCTGGAAGAGTTACCAAACAAGAGACAAAGCGAGTGTATCTGTGAATTTCTCCAGTCCAGTATAAGGTAGGCTTGAGTCTCAACCAAGAGTAAGGTAAGTAGAGAGGAGGAAGGTTCGGCTAAGGAAAGCACCCAAAAGGAGACAGGAAGGTGCAGACATCAACGATAAACTCCTAGACAAGGACAGAAGCCTCCCAAGAAAGGAAGGAGGAGGTTAGCTACCTCCTCCTCTGTGCAGGAGCCCAGTGTGCTTTTAACACAGAGAACCTGAGCAAAAGTTGTGGTAGGAAAAGAGGGAGAGCCTGTAATTGCAAGACAACAGTACATCATCCTGAGAGCCTTCATGTATTTTAGAATCAACTCAGAATATAAAAAAAAAGCTGTGCCTTGAATGAGCCTCCTCCCAATTTCAATACAACAGAGTGAAGAGGTGGGGACTCTGAGAGGCGATTGTGACAGTGAAATTTAAACCGGGAACAGGATACAGTGGACAGCCTCGACAACGATGCTCTGCTGAAGTCAGCATGGCAGCAACAGGAAACGTCAGAAGATTATGATGAAGGCAATACTGGCATAAAGATGATCAGAAAGTCACCACAGTAAGGAAAATGGGTTCAGATTCTGTAGCACCCTGCTGATGACCAAGTGTGTGCGGCTCTGCCTCTGCAGTGCAAGCAGGAGGGTGGAGACCCTGCCCTTTGGCACCCCTTCCCTCAGGCTCAATAGCTCTTTTCTCAATGCTCTACACCTCCTTTCTCCCCACACACCCAGCTAGTGAGGGCCTACCTGCATCTATACAAGATGGTGCCCTTGATAAGTGAGACATGTCCAAATAGAAACATTGCTTGGTCTTTGAGACCCTCAAAACTCAACCTGAGGCTGAAGGATGGCAGACCCTTCCTCCTTCAGTGTTCCAGACAGGAAATGGATCCTGCTCCTGGGATCAACTTCCTCTTTCCTGCCCTGTAAGACCCACCAGTTCTGAGATCGACTCTCTCTGTGAGCGTGTTGTGGGGAAAGGCCTCCTATGGTGTCTGGAAGATTCCATCCTTCTTTCCTTGTCCTTCTGCCATGCGTGAGTACAGCAGAGAGACTATCAACTAGAGGCCAAGAGTGGCACCGTGGTCTTAGACTCACAGCATTCAAAACGATGAGAAAATCGATGTCTTCTCTTTTAAGTTACTCAGTCCTATTCAACTGTACCCAGAACTATTGAAGTAGCAGGAATGGCCTAAGAGAGAAAAGTGTCAAAATGATGGGACGGGGGAGTAGGAGAGTGACAGAATATGTTCCCAGAGACTCACAGCCACAGCTGTTTAATAAGTGAAACTCGATTACCAACAGGACTAAAACCACAGCACAAAATACGCCGTGAGCTGAAGCAATAGCATTTGGAGGAATATAAAATACTACTTTCTACACAATAAAGTGAGCATCTGTATGCGGGGTATTCAAGTCATCTATTGTTTTTCGCTTTATTACTACGACTCTGTAGGCTGCAGTAATACATAGAATTAATGTATCCAATGGGTACAGCCCATGACCTCTAGCTGATCCACTGACCTCATTGTCAAACAGAATAAAAATTTCTCGGAAAACCCATCTCTGTATCTTCCTGCACGCTGCCTCCTTTCGCAGCCAGCATTTCCTGTACGATAAGAACATGTCAGTAATAGCCTCCTGGGGCACCCAGGATCCAAGCACAATCCATGCCCTTCTGGAACTCAGCCCTAAGCCGAAGGTTCCTTGCCCTGGGCCTCCAAAGTTGCCACACTGGACGACTGTCCCAGCCTGGAATGCAGCTCTCCCACTCTCTGCACGAGACAATGACCGGATGGCTGGCTGTCGCCAGACTCCTCTTACTCAACTGTGAAATATATACCTCCCAGGAAAACGTCTTCAATGACAACTGGGTTGTTGACTACACAACGCGGCACTCTTTGCAACACATCACTGGTGCCTCATATTTTTGCTGCCTCCTCGGGTTCATAGGGAAAAGTCAAGAAAAAAGCACTTGTAATGATATGCAGACAAACAAACTCAACCGTAAAGGACAAGTAGAACTGGAAGAGGCCTGTTTTTGGAGACGCCCACTCCTGTTCTTGATGTTTCATTTTCCTTCACTAACTCACCCTCTGGGACCTAGGGCTCTCTCTCACATGCCGGAGCGTAGTTCTCTCGTTGCAGAAAGCACACTCTATGAGTGGAGGATGGGCAACTGGGCATTATGGGCTGAAGCAAAGGAGAAGAGACAGAGATGGTATCCGTGTATGCCCGATGGCAATGCTTGCCAAGTTCATGCATTGTGCCAGGTTCTGACCAAGACCTTAGCCAATAGGAAGCAGGGATGAAGAAGCAAATAGGACACAGCAAAATAAATGCAAATGAAGGGAACAACCAGAACCAGCACTAAGACAGGGACAAGGAATATGGGAGGAAAATCAATCAAAGGATGAATTCAGGAATGAAGAGTATCAAACAGGAATACTGCGAGTCAATAGAGAATTTATATTTTTTTAAAACAACTTTTCTCCTTTGTTTCTAAACACTTACGTCTATCAACATAATGTGAGTGAGCCTTTCCTGAAATAGGACAGTGGATACTGAATCTGCCCGGTTGTTCCATGGTCAAGAAGGGATTGAGTGAAGGGCAGTCACAGGAATCCTTAGCACAGTGCCCTCCAGGGAACATAAGCAGAGGCATGAAGGGCACTGTGTGACACTCAGCTGGCAGACAAGGCTTGGCATTCCCATGTCTATGCTTTAGTGAGCACCTGGAATCAACTGATCAGCAAAATGGATAGTTTGTTGTTTTTTTTTTCAAACCAGCTTCTTAAATATCATTATTGACAGAAACACATTTGTTTCTCCCTGAGTATTCTGTGGAGGGTGGAAATTGACTTCAATAGATTGGACTGTCTGTGCCTGAATGATCAGTCTATGTACTATTATCAAGAAAAGTATCAGCCATTGGCAAGAAAAACCAAATCAAACTGATGATCATTTCTATGAGGCTGACACAAGTACCTACGGACACAAAGCTGTGCGGGTCTGAGAGTGGCGGGGATTTACAGCACGGTGCCGGACAGTAAATACTTTCAGCTTGCACACCACCATATTTTAGTTTGTCTTTACAGTGCAAAGGAAGCGATGGATTGTTGGTAACAGCAAAGTGAACAAACACTCGTGGCCATATTCCAAGGAAACTTCATTCACACGCATTGAAACTAGAATTCCACACATTTCCACACACTCCTATGCTCTTATTTAGATTTGGTTTTGTGAAAACCATCATCAGACCACAGGCAATACAAAGCCAAATCAGGTGCCGCATTTGGAGTCCAGGCTACTGTGCACTCACCTCCCCAGCTGCAGCCTGTTTGTATTTCCTGGTACCTCCTGTTGATTGTTTGAGGGGTATTGTACTTCTTTTCATTTAATGTTTATTGCCAGCATATAAAAATCTGCAATGATAGTGCTTTAAATCTTTATTGTTTTATTTTTATTGTAACAAATCTCAGTGGGCTAGCAGAAGACTCACATAAAAATATAACGTAAAATGCTCCTCCCCAGGAGTGACATGAATTTCCTTTCTCTCTACACCCAAGTGTGGAAATAAGCTTAGTTTAAAAACGTAACATCTACATAAAAGTAAAATCACTGAGAGCAATTTACTGTTTTCTCACTGTAGTAACAATAACGTGTTTATCCTGGGAAGACGGTAAAGATGGAAAATAAATAAAAAAAACAGCTTCCAGATCCAGATAATAGAATCCACCACCAAAGAGCAACATTGTAAAAGTCAGAATCAGAGAAAAGCATAAAAACAAAAAGAAAATGAAAGCCAACCAGGCAAACCATACAGTTGCTATCAGCTCAAGGCAGATGGGGACATGCACACACACACACACACACACACACACACACACACTACAGTTGTGATCAGCTCAAGTATGGTAGGTGATTAGCAGAAGTGAATAGTCAAGACCTTAGGGGAAACACATTGGCATGAGCTAAAGATCTATGCAAATTCTAATTTCCCTTCATTTTGTTCTACAATTTAAAGGGGTTTGAAAAAATATATAATAGCGTCTACTGCATCAATAAATACTTGCCAAGCTAAGGTTAAGCACTGGACAATCACACATAGGCACCAAGGAGGCACTGTGCAATGATCGTGGCTGCCTGGCCCCGCACTGGGGTCTGGGGCAGGTTAGCCTCAAAGTTAGTGATGTTCTAAGTAAGTCATGCCTTCCTGTTGGGCAGAAATAAGAGAATAACATGGAATAAATAGTATGGAAGTTTGTTTTTTGGCATTAAGAGGAATAAACAAGGCCATCTAAACCTAAAATATATTTATTTTTAAAGCATCTACATTTATATATCAACTAAGGACATACTTCCAGATACAGAACTGCAGTAAGCAATTAGGCAGACAGAACAAACACAATAGCAGCTTGATTTTTTAAATCAGATATTCCAACAAATTCTTATCATAATATAATTCAAGTAAAGACTGAGTAAAATATATTTCTGAAAGTAAATTATATTAACTACTAACTCAAACAGTTAAGGCATTAAGCAAATAATATACAAAATCTATAGAATTCAGTTAATAAAGCAGAATTAACTGATATATTAAAAATGTACTACAATGAGTATAGACTTGTTATAACATTTAGTCATAAGCTAAGCCTGAAAAATGAATTTAGCAATCACCCCATCAAATATAATATAACTCTATATACAAAGGCTTCCTTTCAATTGAATGCTCCACCACTTGGTTTACAAAACACTCCTCATAATAAAATGATTGCAAATCTTGAAAATATAAATGAAAGATTGAATGAACTCATTCTAGAGTAGAACTTGGATGCAAATTAATTTTTTTAGATTACTGGCCCACATAGAAGAAAATGAATGCTAATGAATTCTCCTTCCAGGTTGAACTTTAGAAAGAGACAAAGACAAGAGTTGGACTCTTAATCACAGTTTTATTGAGGCTCTTCTGTAGATAAGGATTGGACAAGTTATATCACAAATGTATCTTGTATTCAGGGAATATGTCTCTAGTCCAACAGATAAGATGTGGTCTTAATCATTCATGGTAGAAGAAAGAGCATAATAAATGCCATCAGAGAGGAAATAAAACAAAGCACTAGAGAAGCAGGAGGAGAAAGCATCCCAGATGAAGACCCTCAAGACAATTTCATGAATGTAGATGATGTTAAGATTGATCGATGAGGATTTCTTCCACCCCTATAGTAATAAAGCAAAATTGAAGGTTCAAGAAAAGACTAGGTCCAGAAGAATGTGTGTTGTGACTAGCTTGGAGGGAAGCAGGGCTGCAACCAAACAGCAAGGATCCATGCTGCACAGAACATGAGAAACAACTCTTGACCCACCTCTGTACCATGACAAGCAGAAGCTAGAGAAGAAATGTTGCCATCCCCTTGTCTTCGTGCGGGAAGAAACAGAAAGAAGCCCCTCCAAGAAAGCAGAGGTTACAATTGAGAAGTAAGAAAATGAGAACTTCCCAAGAGGTAAAACAAAATGGAAATGATTAACCTTCCATGTAAAGAAAAAGAAGTTGTCTATAAAAACATGAGACTAAAATGTTTTAGCAGAACCCAGGCTCCATGCAGACCTGTGCATAATCCCATGGAAGATGGGCTCAGCACAAGGAGGAGTTAAAGAGAATGACCACTCAGCAATAAAAAGAGCACTCTCAGATAATAAAGATCTTCCTCTTCAGATACTGTGCTCATATGAGTGAAAAGTCAAGGAATTTTGCACTAAGGACATTTATTATGACATTGTGTGTGGTGGGGAAAAACGGGAGGAAGTAGAATCATTACCTTATTAAATTATTTTTGTTTCATCTAATCTATAGCTCTTGAGACCCTTTCACACATTAGTTATTATAGCTGATACTAGGGGGAAATTGGTGATCCAATGGTAAGAAACAGAAGTTAAATGGATATGCAGAAAGAGGTAATTATAAGCACACAGAGGAAAGCAGAGAAGGATGAAGGAGTTCTTCTGATGAATATTTAATGTTTGTGTGGCCAGGAAAATAGAAAATTCCCAGTGGATCAATGGAGGCAAAACATGGTACAAGTGCTTTTCTAAATAGGAGTAAAAAGCACAAAGATAGAGACCTTGAGCTGGGAGCCTTCTGGTCAACCAGGCCAGTCTGGCAGGAGCTCACAGATTGAAGGAGAACACAGTAGAAAGAAAAGAACAGGAAAATGCCATAACATGGCAACTCTGGGGCCAGGAGAAGATTTTGGATCTGTTCTGAGAGTAATGAGGATCCCTAGAAGGTTCATGAGCGGAGGCAAGCATGACTGGACTCATGATTTATAAGGAGTCATTTTGGCTGCTATCAACAGGTTTTGGAGCAATTGGAAAGTGGTCCTCATTAAGAGGGTAGTATGAGATGGGGTCAGATTAGTGCGTTTGGATGCTGCTGCTCCAACATAGTATGATACTGGCCTGGAGAATCCTGATATGAGTATTGGTCAATGGTGAAGCCACAGTTTTAGTTCAACCAACCGAATACTGAGTTTGTTATTGCTGAAATGGAGAACAACAAGAAGAGATACAGTGAATACCCATCAGGAAGTTCTTGAACAATATCACTCTACTTTAGTATATTGATAACATGTTTACCAAAAGAAATGGCAGGTGATATTTATAGAATACTATGAAAGAGCCTTACCGCTATGATGTCAGACTAGCTCTGAATCACTGCAATCCACACTGCTGTCTGATTTTATTGCGCCTTGAATGAATCATAAGAATAAAACTATAAATTTAGATAATGGAGCATAAAGGCATAAGAATGTCTCATAAAGAACAAGGCAGATACCAGTGAGGACAGACAGCATAGTTTGACTGTTGTTACATAATCATGAAAATAACAAGACATAACTAAAAGACACAGAGCAGCTTCTTTTATAGTTCAACTGTAAAAAGAAAAAGTCTCTAGGTGGAGAGGTGGAGTGGTACACGCCTGTAATCACAGCACTTGGGAGGAGGTGGCAGGAGGATCAGGATGCCCATGTCAAACTCAACTATATAGAAAGTTCAAGGCAAACCTAGGCTACATGGGATTGATCTCAAAGTAGCAAACAACAAGACTCACGGCAACCATCACTTTGGAGGTGGAAGATTGCCACCAGTGAAGAAGGTAAAGAATATTAAAGTAGGAGATGTCTCCACCTTTGTACCAACACAAAACACACACACATAGATCAGGAGAATAGAACAGAAGACCCAGATGTAAACACACACACACACACACACACACACTACAGCCACCTCATTTTTGACAAGGATGCTGACAGTATACAATGAAGATAAAGAGCCTCCTGAACAAATGGTGCTGGCAAAACTGAACATCTGTACATTGATGAATGAAAATAGACCCTGATCTCTTATCCTTTATGAACATAAACATGAACATAAAACGGATCAAAGACCTTAATGTAAGACTTGATCTCCTGTAACTGCTAGGGAAAGGGGAAGAGAACACTTCAACATGTGGGTATGCAGGTCTTTTCTAAGTGGGACTTGAGTAGCTGAAGAAATAGCTAACAGTAGGCTGAATTTCAGGCAGGGAAGCAATCCAGCGAAGAGACAGACTCTAGCAGAGGATGCAGAACTACAGCACATAAAGAACTCAAAATACAAAACAGCAAATAAACAAACAAAACCACCATTGATAAATAGGCTAGTGAAAGGAACAGACTGTTCTCAAATGATCAAAATAAGTACAATGGAAACTGTATTGGGATTCTATCTTACTCCAGTTCAAACGGCAGTCATCCTAAAAACAAATAATACGTGTATGTTGTCCTTATTAGGATGAGGTCTAAAGGGAACCCTTACATATTGCTGGGGGAATGTAAACTAGCCCAGGCCCTCTGAAAATCAGCAAGGGGTCCCTCAAAGCACTAAACATAAACCCATGTGACCCAGCCATGCCACTCCTGCACATGTGCCTGAAGGACCCCAAGTCAGCACATCACAGAGGTATTTGCACATAGGTGTTTAATGGAACAGAAGTCACATTAACTGATGGGACACGTGCAAGATGGACTCTTTGCAAGGCTCTTTCAAGATGAAGTAGTTCAAGTCTGCACAAATTAGAAGGAGGAAAAACAATACAAACAAAACCACCTAAACAAACAAACAAGGGGCTGCCACACACATACTGCCATCTGATTTCATTGCCCCTTTCATGATTGATTGGAATGAAACGATAAATCCAGATAATCGTGCACAAAGTTGCAAAAATGTCTCATACAGAACAAGGCCATTGACAGAAGGGTGAAAGGAGAAAATATAGTTTATTCACATGTTGGGACTTTTTTATCCATAAAGAAGAACCAAATTATATTGTTTACGAGAAAATAGATAAAATTGGAGATAATAATAGGTGAATTAAAAGCCAGTCTCAGGGAAACAAATGATGCAGGTTTCCTCTCATTTGTGAGTTCTGGTCTCTATAGATACATGAATTCAAATACTGACTTGAAATACATGAAATTCAATTACTTCAGAAGTGTCTAACATATATCCAGCAGCACATGTGACCCAAGGTAGTTATTAATTCACCCCAACACAAAATTATAAACTTATTTTAAACATTATCAGATTTGGTTTTTGCAAATAAGTTGTGTGTTCTTGGGAATTAACATTACAGATGACAGCATAGTTCCACGAAGCCAAAAGTTTGGACACTCCTTTCAAGGGAGCAGAGTGGATTAATGGGTAAAGGGGAGGGGGAAACAGTGAAGTTCCTGGGGAGTATGCGCAAAGTACATTATGTGCTTGCATGAAAACAGTCTCACGTGACTCTAATAAAATTAGAATAAGTACAAACAAAAGCAAGATTATAAAAATTTTCCTAAAATACTAAAGCTTAAATTCATCTTACTGAAAGTCTGAAGAAAATAAAAGGTAAGAAAATTCATGTTAAAAATAATGACCAGATTTCTATCCCTGATAATATGGACTACATTTTTCTGTTCTCATTTGTCATACCCAAAAATCTTAGACATTCAGCATGAAGCAAACAGGCGGAGATGAAGGAAGACAAGAACAGCGGCACCAATTCCCAGGTCTAAAGAACAACAGAGCACTGAGCTTTGTTTTGGGGCTTTTGTTTTTGAAATTATTTTATTTGTATTGATGTTTTGCCTACCTGAAAGTCCGAGCACCAAATGTATGCAGAGGCCAGAAGCAGGCTTTGGATTCAGAGTTGCCGAGGTTCAAGCAATAAGGGTGCTGCAAACCAAACCCTGGTTCTCCGTAGAGCGGTCAGAGCTCTCAACCACTGAGCCATCTCTCCAGCTTCTTGTTTGTTTATGGGTGCTTTTTTAGGGGCGGGTATTGGTTTTCCTTCTAACATCTTCATACTTGAACTAAAGAAGCCAGAGGCAGGAAATTCCAGTGGATAGAGACAGAAACCTATCCACTGGATAGGTTGTCTGCTTTATCTGGACAAGAGACTTAGAAAGAATCCACCTAGCAAGAGAGAGAAGTTTCAAATAATAGCAGCTCAATTCTAGCCAAAGAGCACAGAGCAAACTATGGTCTCATCCCAGGAGGTCTGAGCAGGCCTTCTAGAGGCCACCCTCGCAAGATGGATGGAAACACCCGACCTGGAGGTTGATGGGGATGTGGGATTTTTCTTTTCTTCTGCATGCCAATGAGCCCTCCCCAGTTAGTGAAGTCAATTTGGAGAACATGAATTGCGTTAATATACTCCACTCCCAGTCCTTGCCCGAGAAAGGGAAGAAAGGCCCAAACCCCCGGTGCTGTGAAAGACAGAAGAGCCATCACTACAGACCCTGTCATCGCATTATTTCATTAATATTAAGATGGCAAATTCATATGGTATATTCTTCATGGAGAAAATAATTTACTTTTATTTTTATCCTTCCTTACCATTGTTATAAAATAGTAGTATAAAAGCAAATTGAAATATTGATTGAACTACATAAACACTGTTAAACAAACAGGCAGAAAATAGGAGGATTTGCTTAAATGGATATTTGCTGATAGGCATAGGTACTATGTGCTACACCCCAAAAATATAATATTTACTGATCTGTTGGCACAGAGTGTGAACTGAGTCTCCTGAAGGCAGTTTGGAGTCCATTTTGAAATGTATGATGTGTGGGATATTAAAGAAGGAAAAGAAAATCACAAGAATTGTTGGCAATTCAAAGGAAAACATAATTTATAAAAATCCTCAGAGCAGAATGTGAAGTAACAGGGAAATGTATGAATATATTATAATATGCTCCCATATCTCCACCTCACACAGCACGTATGTTTATTCTATCCCTTCTTCTTTCAATTTATTCAGAATGGGCAATGAAAAAGAACACAAGAACAGTTAGAATATGAAAGTGGTTAAATGCATTGATCTTTATCCCTAACTAAAGGAAGCTGCCTCTTTTTAGTGAGGGTAGAGAATGTCTCCATTTAGGCGGCTAATTACTGCCAGAGGGTTGGGATGTAGCTCCATGTTAGAACTCTTGCTTCGCATGCACCCACAGCCTTTGTGTGTATTCATCTTTTTAATTGCACGCTGGAAAAAGCACTAATTTTCATCAGTGTTAATTTGGCTGTCAAATAAATTTGCACTCACCTTGAGTGCGTGAACATCCCCCATGCCCTTAAATACAAGCAGGTACAAAGTCACAGAATTGACGAAGTCCCTTTGTTTGGAATTTTTGTTTGTTTGTTTTGCACTTCACGGGGCTGTGAAAGACAACACGCTCAATGGAAACCAGACTTTGAATATTGATCTTTTCTGAGCTACATGACCCAATTTTCTCTCATGATCCATCCACTGGTATTCAGCCCCCATTCAGGAGAAACAAGATAGTTGCTATGTTCTTAAGCTCTGCTGTTTCATAGATCAGGTTTATTAATTGTGTTTTCAATTGGCAATATTTTCAGTTTAACACTAGCTTATTGGGATCTAATGCATTGTAAATTGAACATCTGCAACAGAAACAAAATATCACATCACATGGCAAAACTTCAACTAGTTTATAAACAGGCATGTCAGGGTGGCCTGGGAGCCCACAGTACTTAGTTTACAGAGTAGACCCAAAATTGAGCTCGTCTTTGAAAATAGATTCCTAACTGAAATTTTCTTATGTGTCTGTCTTGAAAAATCAGCAGGATTGGGCCCTTCCTCTGTCGCACACCCCATGCTAATTTCTGCAAAATATCAACCGCCAAGAACAGAGTAGTGGTACTCCTTAGCTGGGTTAGGATTCAGCTGGTTCAACACCATCAAGTCTCATAAGGAACAATTTTCATCTAAAGTTTGAGAAAAGCCAAGCATCAGAAGCTACTTGTGGCTATGATGGGAGACTGGAGCCAGGCAAACCCTTCCATTTTTCTCTCTGCTCTTTTTAGAATTCTAACTTTGCCTTTCAACCACAACAATGGAAATGAACCTTAGACTCTGAGATTCCATGACTTATCAGATAGATTTCTACCTCCTTGAGCATTTAAGTGAAGGTTTGGCTACTCAGAGCCCTGAGCTACCTTTGCCCAGACTCTACCAATGGATAAGCTCGCTGCAGGTTCAGGGTACAACAGAGAGTGGCTGAAGATCACTTCCATGAGATGAGGGGAGTTGTGAGGTGAACGGACCAATTGGCAGCCTCTGCTCCATGCAAGGCAGCTGAATCCTAATCTGATCATAGAGCCAGGGCTGGAAACAGGGTTTGACTCACACCCCTGTCTAATTATCTGTTGCATTCAATCCTTTCTTCAGTCAGACCATGATTTACAGTCTAGGCAATTAGAAACAATTAGATCAAATCTTAGCAGGGTATTTTAGTTTACATAAAATTGGGTTCATGCAGCCAAGCAGTGGGCTAAGCAACTGGAGTTCAGTTGAAGCGAGGAAGGAGGGATCATATGAACAAGACATGTCATCAGCATGATGGGAAAACCCACAGAGACAGCTGACAAGAGCTAGTGGGAGCTCACGGACAATGCACTGACCACTGGGGAACCTGCATGGGACCAAACTAGACCTTCTGAATGTGGGTGACATTTATGTGACTTGATCTTTTGGGGTAGGGGGTTGACAGTAGCACCAGGATCTATCCCAGGTGCATGAATTGGCATTTTGGAACCTATTCCCTATGGTGGGATTTCTTGCTCAGTCTTGATATGGAGTGCAGGCTTGGTCCTGCCTCTAGTTGGTATGCCAGACCTTTAGACTCCCCAAGGAAGGCCTTACCCCTTCTGAGGAGTGGATGGGGGATGGGAAGAGGGAGATGTGCACAGGAGAAGGTGAGAGACGGGGAACTGTAGTTGGTATGTAAAATAAAAAGTAAATTTTTAAATAAAAAAAAAGAATAAAGAAAAAAGATAAGTTGGGTCCAAGGAATTAAGCGTCTGGAAAATGGGACAAATTTTTTTCAGTATATTTTTCCAATATCACTAACTAGAAGTTTCATATTTAGTATTTTAATCAGAAACATGGTAATTGTATTCACAGACTCAAAAACTGTTGACTATGGAACATATAAAGATAAGTATGTGTACTTATACATACATACACACACAAAGGGAGGGAAAGGATGAGAAAGGGAGGGATGTACAGTGGGGAGGGGGGCTTCATAGAATTCCCTGCATTCAATACTGATAGAGTGTTTCCTCTCTGACAAAGGATGTGTCCCCTAGGGTCAGAGACAGAAGTAGCTAAAGACATCTCTTTCAGCAATTTGATATAGACAGCAATTGAAAGCATTTGCCCTCTGATAACAGGGAACTCTTTTGTCCCCCCTCAGGGGTCCTTTGGAAGTATTGTGCTTTGAAAAGTAGCAGGGGAGTCTGGGAAGAATCTTCTAAGACTGAACACATCAGCCCATAGGGGAGTCAGTTGTGGGAGGAGACTCCCAGGTGAAATGCTCTTGTGTGCTAAAGGTGTTGAACCTACACAATGCACACTGTAAAAGGGACAGTTTCATTGTTGTTGTCCCTCTCTAATGACATAATGGCATGGTATAGACCTCCAATATGTACCTAAATATATTTCAAGGAAGTAGCAACCACAGATGTCCCCAGGTGCTATCAGCGCTGACTCCCTCAGTGGTATAAAAGCTCACAGTTTTTCCAGAAATTAGAACATTCAGGCATGCACAAGAGCAGGAATAATAGTTAATCTTTATTATGACTGCATTATATTTATTTGACTGGATATAAAAACAACTAGGAGACATACTCTGGGCATGTCTGTTTGTGCTTGAGAAGTGCCAAGCTAGTCTTACTCAGGAGGCAAACTTCCATCCTGAATGTGAACGACACTATCCAGATTAAAAATGGGAGGGGGAGAGAGCGAGTTCAATCCCAGCATTCATCTCTCTCTGCTTCCGGTGGACATTATATGACCATATGTTCCCTATCCCTGCCATCCCCACAAACCATGGCCGACAATAAGCCCTGTGCCATGGAATAATGGGAGTATATGTTTGTTTTCATTTTGTGGAGGCTTACAGTTAAGAGATTGTCATGAGGTGCAGGCAAGACAACCGTATTGACTCTGGGGTTTGGAACAGGGCTGTGCCTTAACTGATCGTCGAGACTTTCAGAAGTCAGCTGGATACATTTTGAATTCTGAGATAAGCATGAGACCTTAGGGACCAGGTGGTGGGCGTCTCGTGATTTGAAGTGATGTGTTTGTGTGTGAAGCTGAGAAAGGATAGACTTTGGACCGTTAATCTTCACTGCCAGGTGGGCTAGATTTAGAATCACCTAGGAGTCACTCCTCTGGGCGTGCCAGTGAGGGCATTTACAGAGAGGTGTCAGTCCAGAGGGAAATCCCACCCTGAATGTGAATGACACCATCTATGACACCATCATCTCATGGGCTGGGGACGTAAAACTGGGAAAGATGGAAAGGAGTAAGCTAGCTGAGTGGCAGTGGTCACACCCCAGCCTCTCTGACAGTGGATTGAATGAGACCAGCCACCTCTAGCTCCCTCTCTACCTCCCCTACCATTAGAGACTATGCCCCCCTGCCCTCCCCACCACCTCCACCCAACAAAGAGTCCAAAGAAGACTTTCCCTCATTAATTTACATTTGTTGGAATCTTGTCACAGCCGTTAAGAAAATAACTAAAAGAGCAACTAAAAACAAAACAAAATAAAACAAACAAAAAACATTTGTAAGGTACTGTATGATTTTGTATCTTGATCTTGTACAAAGCAAACTAATTTCTTACTTTCAACCTAAGAAAGCAAGCTGAGCAACCTGAAGGACAGAGGAGGTGTAACACAGAAGCCTCCAAACAAAGGAACACTTGACTTCTCCGTCAATCATGAGACTTGCTTTTGACTTAAGGTAATTAATAGTTCTGAACTTTATATGAAATGCAAACTAATTATGTACCTGGGCAGGGTGGCTACTTCCTACTGATGGACATCATCTCAAATTGCTTTAATCTGCTCATGATCCAGGGGTAGAGAGGGATACAAGGGCCATTCTCTGCTCTGGAGAATGGCCAGAGGTTTCCACCGACACACTCAGATTCTCAGCATTCAGCAGAAGAGCCCTGCTTCTGCTGGCATCCCAGGAACTGTGCACAGCTCTCTTGGAGCACAGTGCAGGGAAAATGAAATACACGAAAGGCGCCTTTAAGAAAGTCTGGGAATTAGAACTGTCTGCATTATGCCACACAGTAATTCTGCTCCAGGAAATAACAGCAGTGACCACCCTGGACACTTTGCAAAAGTTTCTGTATCTGTCCGTCTCTGGGTGTGAAATGTGCACCTCTTTAAGGGGAGAGGAGTCACCCACAGATGCCAGGGGAATTTCTTCTCATCTAGCCAGGTGGGAAATGAGATCACTGATGTTAAAAGACAGAGCACTGCCCTTGGACATGTTCAATATTCTGCCTTAGAAAAGTCTCATGCCTTTTCACGGTCTCATGTTTCACGGTGAGGTCACGCAACTTGCAGGGAACCTGTCAAGACATTTTTATAACTCTAAGGCTCTCTTTGTGTGTTAGACACCCCGCAGTGTATTTTGCCTCCCTGTTCGCAACTCCACACACGTTAGAAATACCATTTAGCAAAGTCACTAATGAAGGGACAGTTCGATATGAAGAGGTTCTTCCCAGGTGACGCTTCATTGCACAGCATTACTTAGGTGGAATCAGAGTTCAGATGTCCGTAAGTTCCAGCTACTCTTTCTGAATAAGCCCTTTGCACAGTTTAGCTAAGGGAAGAGGCATGGTGCTGGACTAGCAGGGATAAGGGCTTGGGTGTGCTTTACTGTGTTTCAATCCTTCCGTGCAAGCCAACAGTCCAAAGTAATTTTCCTTCTATTGCCCCAGGGTAGAGGCTAAATCCTAGACTTTGTCTTACTTTTAGCCCGTGTGTTAGTAAATGATTGATGCCAATTTGGGTTTCGCTGTTTGTGTCCTACTGTCCTTAAAAGTTATACGAGTTTTTCCGAGGAGGTCTCCCCACCCTTGCCACCACCTTGGGTGGGAACTTTATTTTACAGTTGAGTTTTATCCCTTTGGGAGGCTGGCTTCTAAACAGAGTGACAAGTTGCTTAAAATAAGCAGATGGAAGTATCAGAAAGGAATCCACAATTGCCGGTAATTGCCGTCTAACTTCACTTTTCAATTAAGTGGTTGCAAAATCTCTAAAGCAGTCACCACTGATTTACAGGACAGAGGAAATATTTGTACTCTAGGGAGTCCTGCGGAGCCCAGGGAGTGGAATCTGGTGGTTTGAATGAGAATTGCCCCCATAGGCTCACATGTATGAATTCTTGGTCTTTAGTTGCTAGAACTGCTTGGGATTGACTAGGAGGTGTGGTAGTCTTACTGGAGAAGGTGTGTGCCTGAGGGAAGACTTTAGGGTTTAAAAAGCTTGTGTTATTCCAGTTAGCTCTCTCTATCTCTGTCTCTCTCTCTGCCTCTTAGACTCTCTTTCTGTGTCTCTGTCTCTCTGTCTCTCTCTCTCTGCCCCTCCCTCTCCCTGTCTCTCCCTCTCTCCTTCTGCCCAGTGGTTGTTATCTCAACACATAAGCTCTCAGTTACTGCTCTACAGCA
>LOEQ01001260.1:208470-223876 GCA_001685075.1 Bramus lutescens
GTATCCATGCATCCCCCCCCCCACATGATGGTCGTGAACTCACCCCCTGAAATTGTAAGTAAGCCCTCCCCTTAAACGTTTTCTTTTGTAAGTTGCCTTGGTCATGGTGTTGCCTCACAATAATGGGAAAGTAACTAATACATAGGCTAAGCTAAGAAACTGCCCCATGTGGGAAGTTCCTGTTTACCATCTTACCCTTTCATCTGCTTCACCTCATCCCTGTTTCTGATTACTTGGGTGGTGGTCTGCACACCCCAGGGTCTTCCCATTTGCCTGCAGCTGCAGACTACAGGGTCTCCCAGGAGTACCAAGGTGAACATAAGCATCTTCAGACCTGATGGAGGATCTCAAGGTTTCTCTGTCATCACAGTTATTATTCTTCATTAAATTAATGGTCAAACCCATTGATTCATTTGATGGACAGACAGAAAACTGGAGTTTTGCCAATTTTGTTTATTTGTACTAGGATCCAGGAACTATCATGGTCTGGGGCTTGATGGGCCTCAACATAAGAGCCTGAAGCATCCACGTCATCACCACAGGGGAAATAAAGTCCTTAATGGCAAAGATCACATATCCTACCCACCAAATCTCTAGCAAGATGATCAACAGTTATGGATAGCCTTTGAGCATTGGTTCTCAACCTGTGGGTCATGACCCCTCTAGCAAACCTCTATCTCCCTCCAAATTTTTACATTACATTACGATTCATCACAGTAGCAACATTACAGTTATGAAGTAGCAACAAAGATAGTTTCATGGGTGGGGGTCACCACAATATGAGAGAACTGTGTTAAAGGGTCACAGTGTTAGGAAAGACGAGAACCACTGCCTTAGCCTTTGTACATGAATGAGAATTAGCAGGAACACAACGCAAGATAAAAGACTCTCCTGAGGAACAAAGCAGATTGCAGTGGTGAAATAACTGAGAAAATGAAGGAAGTTCTGGTTTTAACTGTACACATTGTAGCGAGACAAAAACAAGAGGCCTGTGCCCTAGGGCTTGTGTGCTGAGCCTCCGTGGAGGCAGTGGACAGCAGCTCACTCACACATAAATGACCAGCCAAAGGGTGCCATAGGCTGAGAAAATGGTTAGCCTGGACAGTATAGTGCAGACACCTGGGGCCAGAGCTGTTTCACACAGACAGCAAGTTTCCTGATTTCTTCGAAAGCTGTGAGTCCCTGGAACTGCCATGGGCATCATCTTTCCAGACCGTTTGAAACAGAGTTAGGAAAGACGGATGCTGTTTCGCTATGGAAGTAGCCCAGGGTTGACACTAACAATGCATTCTTGCCCTCTGTGAAGACCAGGAGTGAAATATCACAAAGCTGAATTCGCTGCTGCACAACAGCCATCATGTCTACTGGAAATCGAGGCAGAGAGATCAGGAGTTCTATGCCATCCCAGGAGACAAGACCCTGTCTCGGAAAATCATAAAAACTAAATCTTTCCATCCCTCTCTGAGGCCTTAGAGGCAGCTAATGGTTGCGACAAGCAGACAAGTCAGATTGTGTAGCCACTGGTAGGTTTTACTTCCTAGGGGGATATTCCTCCACTAATGCTCATCTGTGCAGCCCCAATTGTATGCAGTGGGACACACACCCTGGGAAGAAGTTTGGTAGGCGTGTGGAAAGGATAAGAAAGGACAGTTGGAGATGTGTGTGTGTATGATAATATATGTATTATCATATTACAAATGTAGTAAATCTATATAGTATATTTTATATATTTTATCATAATGCATATTTTAATATTATTTTACCTAGTATATATTACATCTTACATTATAGATAATCTGTTAATATATAATATATTTGTGTATTATGTTAATATGTTCTATTTTATGAATTATATGTATTGTGTTATATGGTGTACTTTACGACTGTGCATAATTGACTTATCCATGAATACACATGACCGCTCTGGGCTGGCAGGAAAGTGTCACAGAGACAGCTTGCTGCCACAGGGAAGTGCACATCTTGCCTGCAAGAGGCCCCACATGCAGAGCCTGGTTTGGCCTCCACCTATTATGCCTGGCGGCTGAGCCTTCAGTTTCCAAGGAGGAACCAGTGACAACAATGGGCGTGCGTTGCCCTTCTTTTCCATGGCAAACTAAGCCAAAGCTGACGGACGATTTTCTTTATTTTCACTTCTGCAGCGTTGGAAGCTGAAATATGTATGACTTGGACAGAAGCCTATTTATAACACCAGCAGCAGGAGGCCAGGACATCTAAAAAACCGAACAACTTGCCACGGAGCAAATGGACTAAACAGACTTTTCCAGGGTGCTATTACGCTTTGGAAAGGGAGGTGGCTATCTGTTCTCATTAGGGCTAACCACATTGCTGAGGTCTTTAAGGCAGCAAGTCGGAAGCATGGTAACCCTGTTCTCGGGATAGCTGAACGAAGAAGCTGTCATTATCAGTATCTCAGGTTGCTAGCAAAATAACAGAGGTGAGTGAGGGCAGCCACGTGACCTCGGATTCATGGCTAGTTAATGGCAGGGCTGGGATTCTGGGAACTAGAGCTTAGGTGACCACTCAAGTATGTTCAAGAATAGAATACACATTACAAGCAAGTGGAAAGGCTGAGATATTTGAGAGTGAAAGGGCAAATAAATAATATATGTGCCAGGAGAACACATTTAAACCACAGGTGTCACACAGGGTGTTTTGTTACCTTAATTACTATACAACGTAAGTGCAGAGAAACAAAAAACTTTTCTAATTATATTTCACCTACTTAATAGTTATTGATTGAATCTTAACTGTGTATCAGATACAGTTCCAGACAATGGGTCAAATAAACTTAGTTCCTTCCTTCTCAAAGACCACATCTTAAGGTATGTCACTTGTATGTGGTTAGTTCCCCAAATGTGCATGATGATCTGCCATTAAGTATGAATGTATGCAACAACAAAAAAAGAATATTTATAATTTTTCACACATCAATATCAATTAGAATTGGTATTTAGTAGCCTATATTTCTCTTGCTTATGACTCCTTAACATATTAAATATGTCCAATATCCTCCCTCTCATCCATGGGGCATATTCTAAGATCCTCAATATATGTCTGAAACCAGAACTCGTAAGAAAGCCTGTATGTGTATTATGTTTTGCACAGACATTCATACCGATGAGAAATTTGAGCTTGTAAGTTAGACACAATATGAGTTTAGCAACAATTGCTACTAATAAATAAAATAGCTCCAGCAACTTAGCATAATAGTTAGGTTGGTGCAATTATTCTCTCTTGAACACTCTTTTATTAAGACTTATTCTTATTCTTAATTAGATGTGGTGTGTGTGTGTGTGTGTGTGTGTGTGTGTGTGTTAGGTTATGTGCTTGTGAGTGCTGGTACCTCAGGCAACTGGAATTATAGGTGGTTGTAAGCCTCCTGACTTGGATGCTGAGAACAGAACCTGGGCCTATGTAAGAGTAGTAAGTGTTCTTAACCACAGAGCCATCTCTCTGACCCTGATTATTATCTCTAGGATGAAATAGGACAATTGAAATTAATGAAATAATTCATTCCTGATCATAAGTGAGCACAGCTAAATGTTATCATGGGATATAAATTACAGATCATGGAGGATTACTGTATCTCAAAGCATAAACATTCTACATTCCCACACAACCACCACAACAAAACAAGGCTCCACCGAGACTCCGAAATTCCAGATCATGTTCCAGTTTTGATGCTGCTACTGGATTCTGTCTCCTTGTTCTTTCCATCACACCCAACTTAGAGTGGTTGCTAGGAAACTGTATTACTAGTGGCTCTAGGCCGCAAGCTGCTTCTGTGGATTATTTCGATTGGTTCTCACAACGACCCTCTGAAGGACGCAGATGGAATGACTGCTATAGCCTGATTTTACCATGGTGGTCGAGCCTGGACACAAGACATAAGAAGGGTCAAGCAGGAGACTCAAGGACACTTCTTTGTGTCCGAGGAAAGAATGAGTAGATCTGGTCCACCAGAGCACTCTGGAGACCACAGGTGGGTGTGTGACACAACTGACCTTCACAGTTTTAGGGCATTGGTTCTAGAATCCCCCTCAGGTAACAAAGTCTCTCACATACATCAGTGTCATATTTACATGGCACCTAGGCACATGCTTCCTGTACACTTTAAGTCACACATGAACAATGCAAATGCCATTTAAATAGCTAGACTATAGTGTGAGAATAACAAGAAAAAAATCCATTCCTTATCCAAGTGCTTGGTAGAGAGATCCAGTATGTCACCAGTGTTTCTGATTCATTATTGGTCAAATGCACAGAAGCAGGCCCCACCAACAAGAGGCCTACCTGTAATTCAATATGCTTTTACTTCCAGGAAGTGATGAGGTAACACCACACAGAGATGAAGAACTATCTGTGGCCCCAGGTCAACCACTTGCCAGTTGGGCTGTCTGGAGCAAAGCAGTTAAGCTCCCTTGACCTCACGTTTTCTTCTGTGTTTTGAAATATGGGATGACATTCTTGTATTACTATGAGAATTCAGCATCATGGTGAGCATTTAAGGAAGCATGTAGCCAAGTAGCTGGCGGGACTAACGCTGTGTCCTTCTTAGCTATTATTATCTTATGAAAGAAACTGTGAGAGTCTCACCCATGGCTCCCCTGCGATGGGGCAAGAGAAGACAATGCTAGTCTCATTACAGTGCTCAGGTTTCCAGCCTGGGATCCTGGGAAACAAGTTCAGGAGCTGGGAGTAGCAGTGACTGAGACACAGAAATATGGAGGTAGAGCTATTTCACCTGAGGAACTTGACATGAATAAGTAACTCTTGGCAGAGCTTGATGCTACATAGCTATAATCCCGACACTCTAGAGGAAGAGTTAAGAGAATAGGGATTTCTTTTGTCTCTATAGAAATTCAAAGACAACCTGTGCTACATGACACTCAAAAAGCAAAGCAGCATCCAAAGAAAACCTTCCCACTTCTCTAAAGGGCTTTTCTGCAAAGATCAAACCCAGGTCCTTATTAATGCTGAACATACATAAATAATCCAATAAATACAGAATAAGTATCTACCAACAAGCGGTGGCTAAGCCTTCAGGATAAGTTTCTAAATGCAACTGTGTGTTTCATGACGTTTCTCTCTTTCCCATGTAAGCTTTTCTAAGCCAATCGTGTGGTATTTGTCTGTCAAGCACGAATCACTGACACGGAGAGCTTGAAGAGAATGACCGTGTCTGTGTGCAGAGGTGGGAGAAAATAAAGACGTCTTCAAACAGGGAATGAACTTTATACAACAAGACAAGAAAGCCCCTGAAGGGTGACGAACAATGTATGGAATTATTGCAGAAAGCACCTCAGTTATGATTCATTACTTTAAAAAGACATAATTGCAAGCAAATAGCCTGCAATTGAGCAGGCGTCCTTCACAGTGACAACCCACCCAAGTCCACATGACACTTTCAGATAATAGACACACGCTTCCCCTACCCACCCATGTCCACATAACACTTTAAGATAATAAACATGCACTTCTCTTGGTTTCCGGTTTTTAATTTTGATTTGTTTGTTTACTTTGTTAAAAGGGAAACAGGGGCTGTCCCCCACTCTTTTCCTAACTTTTGGGACCCTACTCCTGATACTGGGTCGCCTTGCCCAGCCTTAATACATGGGGAGGTGCTTAGTCTTACTGCAACTTGATATGCCATGTTCTGTCGATACCCATGGGAGACCTGCCTTTCCTAAGTAGAAAGGGAGGAGGAGGGGATTGGAGCATGCGAACTGAGGGGAGTAGGGAAGGTGCTGGAAGAGAGGAGGAAGGGGAAACATAAATTTATATATACAAAAAAAGCAAAAGCTCTGTTGCGCAGCATGTCCTCGCATTGTCCATACAGACACACAAAGCGTACGAAGGAACTGATATATGGCCCCACTTTGGCTCGTCCTGACTTCAACTAATCAAGTGGAAAGCCCAAGGAGGTGAAGACTCACCAGAGGTCTCCGGTTAGGATGGAACATAGAACTGCATCACCCTATCTCAAGGGATTTCAGGGCTTATTTTTCTCCCACACTTCTTTAGTTCCTGCCTGAGCTTGGACTCTTCTGCACAAGCAAGAAAATAAAGACGATAAAGCAATGTCAGCCTTACTATGCTTTCACAGCCCAATATTTTTTAAATGACAAAAGTACAGTTGTTGTTTTTTTCTTCTTGCAAGTGAGAAGCCATCACAATCTAGCCATAAACTTTAAACAATGCATAAAAATCTTTCTGCGGAGGAAAATGACTCAGGGGCTGAAGACACTTGCAGCCCCGAGATACAAATCTAATAGCCTGTGTTTAATACCTGGAACTCACTTAAAGGTGGACGGAGAGAAGAGAGTCACAAAGTCAGTCTCTGAACCCCACATATGTACCATGCACCTTGACACAACACATACAGAATACACACACACATTAATGAATCGTTTCGTTACATTTTAAATGCATTTCTTTAAAAAGCCTCATACAAGCTATCACCATATTATTAAACAGTATAGATATAAATATAGCCTCCTCTAAGTACAAATTATAATACTAATGCCTAGTGTCCTACATCAAAATAGAAGATAATGTCTAGGAGACCAGAAACAATGAAAGAAACCAAAGCAAGAGGCCCCAGTGGGTGTTTGGGCCACAGTGAGTCAAGGGAGCTCCAGACAGAGCTGGATGCATGTCCTCTGTGCTGGGACCTGATTCTGTAACACCTGCATGAGAATAGGCAGTTAAGACTTTAGACTGGTGGAGGAAGGGCCCCTGCATAAATTCCCAACTCTAAAGAACTGCTTTGTCCTAAATAAATAAATAGGAGGAGGGAGAAAGATGCCTCTAGCCAGAGAAAAAGGAAAGGAAGCTGGACAATTCTATATAGCTCCAGGACAGGAAGAAACTCACCTGGGATCGAAACAGAATTCCAGGTCCTCATCAAAAAACGCTCAATTCATATAGGAAAGACAGGTTGTGAAAATACTAAAACTCATCCCTGAAACAAACCACTAAGAACCATCTTATAAGAACAAGTTTATAAGTTCCACAGACTCAGCCAGGTCGGCATCCCTTAGTGAAACTAAACTCACAGAAAAAAAAAAGCAGTCTATGCAAGATATTAATTTCCAAAAGGAAAAGAGTTAATGTAAGAATTTACAACCCAAAGATAGAAAAAATATAAATGCTGATGGGAACTATAAAATGACTATAAGAAGAATAAAGATTAAGTAGTTGATAAAATAAATATAATTAAGTTAAACAGCATGAATAAAAGGCAGATAGACTTGAAATGGGCACAAAGAGGTTGAAATGAGAATGCAATTAAGACTAAAAGTCTAATGAGTTGACTGACTACAAATTAAAAGCGTGTTGTGGGCAGTATGGTAAATTGGGGAAAAAAGGTTTGAGGAAAGCAAAAATAAGTAACAGAGAAAGGTAAAGAGAAAACAATTAAGAAAAAGCCATGTAACAAATACTATGGAAGAAAATTGTGCAAATATTTCCAGACACATTGAAACAGAAGCCAAATATCAGAAATAACCAGAGACAAAAATCAACAACAACAACAAAAAACAAAATGCAACCAATGTTGGGGGATGCAGGGGAGTCAAATTAATTCCAATGGGCTATGGGGGGTTCACAAAATAGCCATTAGGAAAAAAGAGGGCAGGAAGCAATGACATCATATCTTCCCATTAGAATAACTCCACGCCCTATATTCAGTTTAATTTTCATTACAGAGTATAATCAAATTAATGACATTTTCAAAGGACTGGGATAGAACTCAGTGGCAGAGCACATGTCTAGAAGGTATGAAGCCCTGAGTCAAACTCTTACCACCAAGAAAAAAATTGAACAAGGATAAAGACCAAGGCTGTCTCTGAAGTATCCACTGAAGAAGGTGTGTAGGGAGAAGGGGAACCATCTAGAAGGAAGAGCTAGAAGTAACCATAAAGAAAAAAAATAATGAGCAGGTTTACAAATCTAAACAAACACTATGTAGAGTAAACCTTTCTGAAGCAAGGTGAACTTTGAAATAAGCTTTTAAAACAGAGAAAGCTCAAGCATATTCGGGAACATGCTAATAACAACAATGAAAACAGCGAATTCTATGTTTGACAGAGGGGAAGTGAAAGGGAAGGTAGAGGAGGGAAGGGAAGAGACAGGAATCAGATACGTAAGAAAATGGCTGCAAAGTCAAAATATTGGAAGAAAATAAAGACATCAAGTAAAAGCATAAAATAAAATGAGCCCCAGCAAATCAATGTAGTAATGTCCTTTTTTAAATGGCAGAGATTTCAAATTTTAAAGACAGAAAATCCAGTTATATGTACTTTAATGAGACACATCTAAATAGAAATGATGTAGCTAATGTTCTACTAATATGTAGGGGAAGATGTATCTGAGAAATATTGCTGTGCCAACACCTACGAGAGAAAAGGGATGTGCAAACCCAGTTCTATTTTCAGTAACAACAATCATACAAAAACATCAAATCAAAAAGGAAAGCTGTAAAGGAAGGACCAAGATGTAACAATATTGAATCAATATACACCTAAGAACACGGGCTCAAAATAGATAAAATAAAAGTTGACAGAATGTGGTAGGTTTTTATACAGGCCAGAAACTGATAAGCCAGCCCAAACCCAGTAAT
This sequence comes from Bramus lutescens, assembly GCA_001685075.1. Taxonomy (NCBI): domain Eukaryota; kingdom Metazoa; phylum Chordata; class Mammalia; order Rodentia; family Cricetidae; genus Bramus; species Bramus lutescens. Next base: position 217,115 of record LOEQ01001260.1, read on the forward strand.
AGTACTGAAGAGTCTAATGCCACGATTAGAAACCTGATCTAGTGACTGTGTGAGAGTATGCATACATGGCTGTGGGTGTGGACAACACGTGACACTAAATACTTTTACCTTTTACTGCCTTTTCACATAGAAAACCCTGATATTAAAACAACCTCACATTAGTCCGCACAGAACATAACAATTGAGACTATAATAAAATCATCAGCATACTTTTCTGAACAAAAATGCAATCAATACTGTGTAATTAAAAATAGATAAATATATAAAACACAGCCCCTGGGCTGGAAAGATGGCACAGCAGTTAGGAGCTCCTGTTGCTCTCTAAGAGGACCTGGATTTGATCCCTAGCATCTACATAGCGAGTCACAACCACCTATGCCAGCAGACCCAGTGACCTCCTCTGACTTCCACAAGCACCAAGCACTCACACGGTACAAATGCATACAGGCAGACAAAACATGGGCACATTAAGTAAAACTGATAAATCTAAGAAAAACAAAATAAATCTTAAAATAAAACAGTCTCAATATGTTTATCAATATGGTTTTTCCTTCAAAAATTTTTGGTGGGTGGAAACAGGGTTTCTCTGTGTAAGCTGGAACTCACTCTGTAGACCAGGCTGACCTTGAACTCACAGAGATCCACCTGCCTCTGACTCCCAAGTGCTGGGATTAAAGGCGAGTGCCACCACGTGGCTCAATGTGATTTTTTTTATATACAGGAAAATGAGTGAGAGTTAAAGTCTGAATATTAAACAAGGTAACAAACCTGAAATAGTACAGAAAGGCTCTTTCTCTTAGAATGTATATTGCCGCCATGATAGAAAACACCGTCTCGAGTCATGACTGCATAGTTAGAGAGATTCGCATTAAATAACTCTACTTTATAAGGTATTTCTTTGACTCTGGAGGCTGGGCGTGCTGTGATATGATCCGTCAACCAGGCTTTAACATTCTGTACCTACTTCTCGTTTTTGAAAACCCATGAGTTCTGACTTAGTAATAATGGTGATAGCACGTATTTTATCTGAGCACGTTATTTACTTTGCATCATATTCCTAGAATCTTTTGTCTTTACTATTTATTGTATTATTTTTTATTAACAATTCCCATTAATTCATACAAACTTGAAGCACCATGGATTGATCCTTTTTGACTTAGTTTTAAAGGGGTGGCGCCCAACGTGGTAACAAACTCCAGAAAAAACCTGAGAGGGCTTAAAAAGGAGAGAGAGAGAATTTAACACAGCTTTTTGGTGTTTGTGGGTGGCGTGCATAGAGAGAATGATGAAGACAAATGGACTATTTAGGAGTTCCGATAACGGAGTAAAGTTCAGAAGTTATCTTACCCATTTTATTGAGTCATTTTAGCACAAATACATGTGAATTTGGGAGCTCAGATGGTCACAAACCACACGTATTTGATATGTATTTAGGACAACAGTAATTGGGTTTCCCAATCTTAGTGGTTCTGTTGTGTTAGTTACCCTTGTGAGGTAAAAATTGGTATACTGTTGAAAGGTAAAGTTGGTGATCTAGCCTTTCCGTTTAATAACTAAATAATTACGCCAAAGAAAGTAGGAGCAAGAAAGCCACAAAATTATGAGCAAAAGTTGTAAAATTCTAAACCAACAAGTAAGAATGACTTTTTTAAAAAACAAGAGAGAAAATAACTAACTTTGGTCAAGATGAAGAAAGGCATGGATAAAAATATTAGGAATAAAACAAGCGCAAGAATGCAGACGAAGATCTTTAGGATCTCTGAAAAAATTTCTTTCAGGAAATGTAAAATGTCAAGTGACATAAAAATATAAATGACCAAAACTGACTCAAAGAGACACGGATAAACTAAATTGCATATTACATTATTGAATCATCATCCAAAATCTATCCCTGTAGCAAAACGTCAAATTCAGTTAATTTTACAGGTGAGTTTTTACAGACCAGAAAGAAAACGTGTGTGGGGGTGGGGGTATACTTCTTAGGGCGTCACAAGAACTAAGTGCCCCACTAATGGTAAATAAAGTTATCCTTGTTAAAGTTGAACAAGAATAAGATTTTCCAATTGGCAAAAACTAACAAACAAGCAAAAAAAACTGTAGTTATTTTAAAAATAAACAGTGTGGCTATGTAGTCCTGACACATAGAAATGAAAGAAATGAAAAGGTTGTCGCATTCCCTTTTCAGACCTAAACCATATGGGCAACCTTGAGCTTCCATGAGAGAGGAGGCTGAACCGTTCTTCTGGCTTTATTGGGTCAGAGCACCTGCCAACAGACACACGGCATGCACAACATGAGATGCAAAGACCACGAACTTCACCCCAGCCACCCCCAGATGGTGCATAAGCTTCAGACAAACTAGACTAAGAATAAGGCTAGTGCAGGGAGGCCTTTTTTTTTTCAGAGATAAAAATCTCTGTAATTCAGAAAGCTACACAATTTTTGAGTCTCATATTTTAAACTCATGGTAGCCTGGAACCCAGAACAGACACCTTCATCGGCCAAATGTTTTGTTTTTCCCTCAAAATAGTAATAATAATAACAATAACAATAGTAGTGATAATAATAATAACTCTTTTCCCCAAGTAATAGGGTGAAGAGAAGTAGAAAACACTGTCCCTAAGCCCAAGTTGTAGGGCCAAGAAAATAAGAAAGGCAAAGATAACAAGGGATCAGGGAGGAAAAGCAAGTAGACTTAACCCCTGCAAGACCCCTCTGCTGTAAAGGGGCACACAGAGAATCCCAGAATAAAGAAGGAAATTCTGTTACTGTAACGATGAGACCCGGTGCTCTGTCCCTAAACCACAAGCTGAAGTAGAACATGCAGCCATGTTTACTCAGGTTAGAGCAAGCACAGACCCCAATGGCCTAGCTCATGAGGAGAGAAAGCTAATGAGACAGCTGTAAAGCACCCCAAGAAACAGCGTTTGCCTTCTTCCTCTACTTTCCTCATATCGCCAGCCTAGAGCTCTAGCCCTGCCTTCAAGATTCAGCAGGCACAGTGTGGGGGTTTTACTGCACAGAGAAAAAAAATCAATGTATTTCCAGAAGGACACGCACAGCGACGCTGATAAGAATGCACACACACGAGGACCTAGAGAAAAGGCAAGGAAGCGCTTCATCCCGAGTTGAGCTAAACCCACTGTGCTCTTTCATTCATTCTGTTCAACTGCTTCGCATATACGCAGCATCATTGGATTCAGCATGAAGCTTGGAGGAAATTTTAGAACTACATCCTTAGCCAAACAATTAGGAAGTTGATGTTTTTCCCCTAATAACCAAACAAAGCACTGAGAAGATAAGTTGAATTACACTTTTTACAAAAAAAAAAAAATCAAAACAAACAAGAGTTCTTTCTGACTTCTGAGAGTACTTGGAAATCCCGATGTGAGTGCAACCTGTTTGTCTTTGTTTAGATTGATCACTGGTAATGGTTCTCCCTGTTCTCTGTAGCAGGTAAGTTCTGGCACACCAGGTACTTGCATTGAAATGCTCCAAACAGAAACCTCAGTTTCTATATGAGTTGGCATTTGCATTGCCTCATACCCTCATATCCCCATGTGTGCTGGACTCAACGTCTTTCCCAAATACGAGCAACTCAGGCCATGGAAGTTACGCTCCCCCCACCACAACACGTGCACAGACAGAAGTTTTTCAAACACAAAAGCTAAAGCGGAGCCTCTTCTATTTTAAATAAACTTTATTATTTTAAAAAAACCTGCAAATAAATTAAACTATCACACACTAACACTAACCAAACCCAAACTTAATTAACTTATATGCAGTTAGAATTGGCATTTGAAACTACAAAGCTGCAAAAAAAAAATCACAGTCTTTCTAGTACTAGTTCTGCAGGCATATTTATGTTTTGGGGATAGATAAATTATGAAGTATATTGGATACATAAGGTGTAAGCATTTAAACTCCACAATTTATGCCTCAGAACTCCTCTTCCCAGCCTGTAAAAGTATTCTGTAGTACCAGAGCAGTCTTGCTTAACGTCAAAGAGAGTTAAGAGTCTAGGGGAGGGATTCTGGAGAAAGACTTGGGAGTCACCGGGAGGAAGACTTGAGTTCATCTGGGTATTTGTGCATCCCTCCAGAAGCAGCCAAAGAGACAAGAGAGGGCTGGGGTATAAAATGGGAAGAATGTAGTGAATGAATCCAATAAACAACTTTTATAACTCAAAAACCCCACTTCCTGTCTTGAGTCTGATTTCTTTCGCTTTACTTCAGGGTCAGCACCTGGCTACTTGGATGTCTCTCTGGGGAGGAGACAAGAATACCTGTGTTGTTACCTACCCACTGTGTGGATGACCCCAGTGGTCAGAGAAGAACACAGTTCAAGAAAGGCAAATGGATGGGGAGAAGACAAGTACAATATAGAACGATGGTGGTCAAAGGCAGCTCTGTGAAGGCAGGAATAGTGGCACCTGAAATAGAAGGGGAATTCCATCCATCCACTGAGCAAGAACATGTTTAACAGACACATAAAGGTACCTTCGATCTTTGACTCACACAAGCGCAGATACTTTTCAACCAAATACCACACAATTAAGATGATGATGTCCATTAAGATGCGTAGAATAGCACAGCTGGGGGAGGGGGAGAAAGCACCTAACGGCCACCCAAGAGAACATGAGTTCTGGGGTTATGACAGAAGGCCAGAAGCAGGGAGGCAGCAGAAGACAACGGAAAAGCAACTGAATAGCCAGGGACAGCCCAGCTGCTGCCGCTTCTCTCAGGACTCCACTCACTGTCACCACCTGTATGCCTGCCTCACTGTCCCAGGAAGAATGGACCAACACCCAAGTAAGCCTCCAGGGAGGATCTGAAGATGAGACACCAGGCCCTCCTGGCCGGAACATGGTCTCTCCACCCATCAGCAAGGCTTCCTTATGGCTCTGCTCCCTTCTTCTCCAAAGCAGGGCCATCATATCTACCCAGGATGAAGGCTGCGAAAATGAGGGATAATGAACTTAAGTGCCCACTAGCAGCTGTTATTAGTGTAATTAATCTGATTAAAATAATCAGGAGTGAGCAGAAGAGGGTGTCAGAGGAGAAAGGCAGTAATGGAAGAGGGCACAAACGCACCCCTCCAGAAGCTCTGACTCAGGCAGAGGGAGGGGCCCAGCGGCAATCCACCTGCCTACATGGGGTACATCCGACTTTGTGGTTCATAGTGTGAACTTTCCGGCTTTGGTTTCCACCTCTCTCGGGTGAGAGTGTTCACACCCTATACAGCAGGGATGCTGTGAGGGATATGTGAAGAGACCGCATTTCCAGCTATTAATAGAGGCCAGGAACTTACGTGACAGTTTACTCCATAGGAGAGTCCACGATCCTTCGACCATCGCTCAGACGGAATTAAAACACTCAGGCAGCGAATCATGCTGCAGCCAGCAATTCCAGCCTGCAAAGTCATTACCTAGTACAGGACACCTTTGCTCACCACCACAATAAGCAAATAAGGGATTTAATCTAACCTGGGAAATCAATTCCAGGCTTACCTTGCAAGTCCCATATGGTAATCAACCATTCCCACCACCTGCTTGGACCATCCCTTCTCCCTTGACACTTTTCATTTCTCTCTGGGCTGCTGTTTCTGGTGAAAGGCTCCCACTGACCAGACTCTGGTCATCCTTGAAAACACAGTCTGTATAGGTCTGGCCAGGATGTGATCGCTGCATCTCTCCATAGCCATACTGGATTTGCTATACCCCTCTGTCCATGGAGCATTTCCTGTGTTGTAACCACCGGGGCTTCTTCTCACTCATCAATGAGTTCCCTAAACTGACTGGGACCTATAAAACACTGCATCCTGCAAGGCAAATGCCTAAAATATAGGAAACACTATGCTCTTTTAACCTTACAATTTTTGAACAGTAGAGCAATGGCTAACACACTTGAACACAGAGTAAAACTGTGAGCGAGCAGTGTGATGGATGAAGTGGGCAGGGGAACAGGAATGAGAAAACAGGTGCTGAGGTTTTTCACTTTCAACTTAAGAACTGGGGATGGTGGGGCAAGTGAGTTAATTATTTGTGAATATCTGAGCTCACTTACTTTAGTTACCCCAAAAGGAAAGGCTTTCTAGAGAGTGACAGGTACAGAGAGAAGGAACTCTGGCAATGCAGTTGTACGCACTCAGGTATCCACCATCTGATTGGAGACATGGGGAGGGTTTGTGTCTGGTCCAGGCACCCTCTCCCATTCAACATCTTGCCCAGTGCGAGCTCCCTCCTCTTCTCTCCTCTCTACTTGTAGATGATATCCGATTCACCCTGTCCACTGACTCCCTCAGCACACAGATGTCCCTCAACATTGGCACTGAGCTGTCAAACATGAACTTCCAAGCAGATGTCAGCAATGAGTCCCTACGCTATGAGCCAATCTTCCTCAGGCTTTCCAAGGCCAGAGTCGAATTAAGAACAGGAGACATTTCAACCTGCAGAAAGAACCTAATCTATCTGTTCAAGGCTGCAGGAGGTGGCCACTATCTGAAACCAACGACTTGCCTACTTGGCTGGTTACCCACCAGGAGCCCCAGCATGATCGTCCCCGCCCCCACCCACGGGTACAGCTCGCTTACCAATCTTGGCCAAGGAAGCCAGTAGGATCCACAGAGTGATCTCAAAAGGGATTTGCACGTGGGGGTAATCCAGGGTGAACACAGGCAACCGACTTTCCTCGAACGGTGTCGTTCCCGGGGCCACCACGTTGGCTGGGCTTGGCGGGTTGGAGCTGGCACCCCTGGCCCCGG
>LOEQ01001260.1:224265-248540 GCA_001685075.1 Bramus lutescens
TCCTGCAAGGAGACACCCCGGGGCGCTGGCACGCGAGGAGGCGCCGCAGGCTCAGGCAGGGAGGCGACGTTGGGAGCGGCGGAACTGGGGAGCCTTTGCCACTCTCAGGCGCTGCAGAGACCGACTCACATAGCCGAGCCACTCGGGTCCTCAGAAAGATGAGGAGAGCTGCGATTCGCACCCCTCGGGAGAAAAGCACATTGAGAACACAGCTTGTTCTCTGCGTATCAAAACTCCCAGTTCAGAACTCAGCGTTCCCACGCTCCCCCGGAGCCCTTGTCTTTCCTCTTTTCCACTCATTGTAACAGTATGGACTCCACTTTTCTTCCCTCCCCCAGCTTTGGTGTGAGGGGAGGGAGGAAACAATCTCTGTTTTTAGGCTTCGAGGTGAATCTGTCCGTGGGCATCAGAAACATAACTATTTCGTGGAAAACCAGTGATTTGCCTAGCTTAAATGGACTTGTTCGGATAATTACAGGACGGACTGAGGTTTGGAAAGCCCAGGGAAGAGCGGGATTCTCCCAGAGCCAACTGGCCCTTCTCCGGATCCCAAACTTCTGTAGGGGCCTTGCCAGGTGCCCTGCCTGCGATCCCACGGTGAGAAACTGAAAGGAACCGAAAGCAAACCAGCTGCCTCCCAATTAACCCACACGATTTCCCCTAAATTTGTGAAATAAAATCCTTATCTTTTTTTATGGCTCCTGCTCTCACACACCCTGCAGTCTAACACAGACTGCGTGTTTGTTTCGCAGCTCTAACAGGATCTGTGAGACTTCGGTCAGCAGAGGCTATCTGGAAAGACCTGACCACCTGAGCAGAAAGCAGCACGCAGGGAACCTTTGAGCCTTGGAAAGGCTGGGACCAGTCCAGGCCGGCCTGGAAAGATCGTAGGATTGACACAGACGCCTTCTGTTAATGTGTTCTCAAGTATGGGTATTTCAGACGCAAAGTTTAACTCCTTGTGAAGATGTATCTGTTTTCTTGTGAAGATTCACCGAAACATCCAGCGCTCAACCCCTTCTCCTCATTGCTGGGAATTTGTATGGCAATGTTGTCCCCCACCTTTCTAAGAAAGGACTGGAAAAGTGATATGCTTCCCTTCCTTCCTCAATTGTGTGCTTCTCTGGAGAAAGTGCTTTCGCTTGAACTTTTGGTTATCATGCATCCCAAAGCTGGGAGGGAGGGCGAAACTGTTTATTTTCCCGGTGAAGAACTGCACGCATATCTGTACTAGACACTAGCTTTTCACTAACGATCTAGAAGGAATCCACACCCAGGCCTGACCTTGCCAAAGGTGGTTCCACACCACCCTCCACCCCAATGTGAGTTAACCAGCAATTATAGGTTATTTACCAGATAAAACAATAAAGGATATTTTAGGGATTGTTAAAAAAGAAATAAAAGTCTCAATAGAATGAAGTTCTGTGGAGAGTAAGCCAAGCAGTTAGTTCTGCAGTGTGGTGATGTCACAGGAGGGCAAGCGCACAGTCAGACATTTATCTCTAGGTGTGGTGATGTCACAGGAGGGTAAGCACACAGACAGTTATCTCTAGGTGTGGTGATGTCACAGGAGAGCAAGCACACAGTCAGACAGTTATCTCTAGGTGTGGTGATGTCACAGGAGGGCAGGTACACAGTCAGACAGTTATCTCTAGGTGTGGTGATGTCACAGGAGAGCAAGCACACAGTCAGACATTTATCTCTATGTGTGATGTCACAGGAGGGCAAGCACACAGTCAGACATTTATCTCTAGGTGTGGTGATGTCACAGGAGAACAAGCACACAGTCAGACATTTATCTCTAGGTGTGGTGATGTCACAGGAGGGCAGGCACACAGACAGTTATTCCTAGGTGTTGTGATGTTACAGGAGGGGAAGTACACAGTTATTCTTAGGTGCTGCAGTATCACAGCAGCGGAGGCACATAGTCAGACAGTTAGGTAGTGTGGTGTCACAGTCAGACAATTATTCTTAGGTGGTGTGGTCTAGAGTAACTAAATGATGGCGGATGCTGGAATCTCCTTAACTATCAACCTTTACTATTGCCAAGACTATTCAGTTTTTCTAAAATTTGGAAAAGTCACTTTCTATTCAGTCTTGTGAGTGAAAGAGGAGAGTTAAAGACCAACCTTCCTGAGCTGGGGAAATGGCTCCACCGATAAACCCCGGGCAGTAGCCACATGCAGACCTGAGTTTGAATCCCAGAACCCATGAGGAGCCAGGTGGAGCACTGCACATCCGTGAGCCCAGGACTCCTCTGGAGAAAGTGGAGCTAAAGGTAGGAGAATCTCAGGTGATCCCAGGCCTAAGAGCCTGGCATACATACCAGTGAACAAGAACAGGTCATTTTCAAACAAGGGACATATAAGGACGAACCAACATTTGAGATTGTCTTATGAACTTCAAGCATGCACGATGTGTGTTGTGCCCCACCACACACGCATTTTACCTGAAGAAAATAAGAGTTACATGGACCCTGTTATATTCAGAGCCTAAATCTGTCTCAAGGTTCCATAGAATAAAGACACTATTGGAGTGGTAATTGATATGAGGCTGTGGACTCTTAGGAGGTACATCCTAAGAGTGGGAAGGAAGTTGGGTCATTGAGGGCAGGACCTTGAAGGGCATTTTGGGAGCCTGGCACATCTTTCCATGTGGCCACCACAAGGTATGTTGTTTTCTCTGTCATATATGCCACTCACTGCCTTGCCACAGACCACAAAGCAAGGGCATCAAACAACCAGGAACCGAACACTCTCCATTTAAAGCTAGGACAATTCTTTTATTCTTCAGCCCTTTCCTTACAATGGCATTTACAGTGAGGAAATCAAACGCAGCCCCTGTGTTACCATTGGCTTGGCCATTTCTTCAAAGAGTCCTATGGATGAGCTCAGCCTCTGAGACCCCTGCTTTCAGTTGTACCCTGAATAAATGGCTGAAAGCAACCGTCAGATACTGTCTCTAGTAATTTGAAACCTGTTAGTGGCTTCTCAGTACCTTGTTAAAAAAGACCTAGATCCTACAATGATTTACCCAGTGTGACCTCTTGTCTGTCTGTCTCCTTCCCCCACCCCACTGCTCTTCTCCAACCCTGCCCTATGAACTCTGGCCTCCCTCCTACCACAGGGCCTTTACTCAGCCTGCTCCTGGTACAAAGGAGCTCTCATCACTGCCCTACACTCTGTTGACTTCTTTTTNTTTTTTTTTTTGGAGGACTCAGCTCAGAGATAAGTAACTCCAGGAAGTCTCACCTCACATCTGCCTCAACACCCTTCCATAGCCCTTGGAACTTCTCAGCCACCCATCATTGAACTTTTCCCACACTACACAGCTCTGCCAATGCACTGACAGGAGGTTGGTCGGTTTGAGTCCCTGAAGAACAATGGAAATACTATGCCAGATCAGTGCAAGAATGCTTTGACAGGAAGTCATCCAGCCTCGGTCCTTCTTCATGGTGGGCTCAGGTGCAGGATAGACACAAGGCCTGTCTGGCTCACCATGACACATTTCTACCTAGTGCTTTCTGGTTCATACTCAGGGCTTCACGGGTCTGTCATTCCCTATTGGAGAATATTAGCTGAAGATGTGTTCCATTTGTTTATGCTGTAGAACATTTGCTTAATGATGCAAAGAAATGTTGCATTCTTTTTGTTTAACGACTCTGTGAAGTTGTGTTATCTAAAACACCTGATTGGTCTAATAAAGAGCTGAATACTCAATAGCTGGGCAGGAGAAAGGATAGGCAGGGATGGCAGGCAGAGAGAATAAACAGAGGGAGAAAAAGTTCTAGGAATGAGAAAAGAAGGGGCCAGCCACCCAGCTACACAGGAAGCCTTGGAGTGAGAAGTGAAGAAAGGAACATAGACTAGAGACAAAAGCCCAGGGGCAAAAGGTAGACGGGATAATTAAGTTGAGGAAAGCTAACTAGAAATAAGCCAAGCTAAGGCTGGGCATTTATAAGTAAGAAAGAGTCAGTGAGTATATTTATTGGGGAGCTGGGTAGTAGGCCCCCAAAGAGTGAAAAAGAGTAAAAGAACAAAACAATAACACTTCCCTACTGAGATCCAACTGTACTAACAGAACTCTAGATATTTCCAGAAAGTCTAAGTACAGATTTGAGACCCCCCCCCTCCAAGTAGCACCAAAGGGTTTATGATTCTTCTCAGTGAAGCTCTGCCTCCCTTAGCTCTTCCACCATAGAGTTCCGTTAGAACATCCATGCAGTTAACAGAGGCCATGGGCAGGAATCACTCCTGGATTGAAGCCTTCAAGTAGGCCAGCATCCAGGGACCATCTTAAGATGAAGAATCGAAAAGCATTTAGTATCATTTCTAGGTGACTAAAAAAAAAAGCAGCTAGGAAATAAACCCAAAATAGCATGAGAGAACACGCCGTGTAAAAATAAAAATGTTGAGATTGGAGCCAACACTGAACATTTAAAAAAAAAAAAACTAATCTTAGATCCCAGCCTGTTTCAGCAACTGCTGGGGGTTGCCTAGGTTAACAGCCACAGGGAGCTGGAGATTAGGGAGAGCTGTCGAAGGTGGGTGTCCCCCGGATCTACCATGTGAAGAAACATCCCCAGTTTCTAACAGTACCCTAAAAATGGTACAAATAATTCTTAGCAATGATTCCAGAAGGTTGAGTTTGTTATCTCTACCACTCACAAGAAGAGGAAGTGAATTGCCTGTCTATGGCAGTGGCTCCCTGGTGCCACAGCAGGGCGCCAGCGCTCTCCCCAGAGGCCTAGTGCAGTTCTAGTAAACCAAAGCCAGAGCAGGGACAGGAGGATTTTCCCTCAATTTAGTCATATAACTCAAAATATAATACTTTCAGAACATACTGTGTGGTAAGTATTCATTCCTGTGTGAGTTATAAAGATATATCAGGTTAACTCTTGCTCTTGAAAACTAAAAAACATGCTAGAATTCTAGTAAGAGTTACGGCATACTGAGTGCACAGCCTGCAGCAGGCTAATTTGTAAGTATTGTATCTACTATCCCATTAAATACTTATACCTTAAAACTATAGATATTAGTATACCTACTTCATACATGAGGGAACTCAAAATGATAAAAAGAAAGCTGTATGAAGTCATTCGAGTAGTCAAAATTTTTACTATATTATCTGAACCCAGAATTATTCTTTAATACTATGTTTCTGTCAAATGATAATGAAAATGGCAAATGACCTTGACTGTGATGGTGGTGGTTGGTGGTGATGAGGTTGAAGACAGAGATGAAGATGACATGAATTTTGAGCTTGCTATTAGTAATTTAGATGAAGGGAAGATTTGTGTGGGCTCGTGGTTTCTGAGGCTTCAATCTACCTTTTTTTTTTGCAGAGTATGGCATGGTGGGAGTATATCAAGACAAATATGATCACCAGATGGAGGCTGAGAAGCATAGAAAGAAGAATGGGCCAAGCCTCATATGCTCATCAAAGATATACCTGCTATGTGCTCCCTACAATATCCCCCACACACACACTCAACTCCACATCAGGAAAGGTTCCACTATCCCTAAGGTCACCAGACTAGCAGCCAGCCTTTAGAATATGGCAGGACATTGAAGATCCAACTATGACACCAATGGTCTTAAGTGATAAGCATTATTTCCAGAAGCTTAGGAAATAAAATTGAGACTCAGAAAAGCTAAGTTACTCAACCTCTGACAAGCAGCTGGTCTAAGTGCCATAGCAGCACTTAGAATGTGAATGTGATGGAAGATACAGACAGACAGACAGACAGACAGACAGACACACACACACACACACACACACACTCCCCTGTCCAGAGTCTCTTCTGACACTCATGGCAATCTCTTAACTAAAATCCTCTACAAAATCAAAATAAAAAGCAGATTGCATACTTCCAGCATATGGTGGCATAGAATATGTATTACCATTTCAAAAAGGAGGAAATAGTGCCTTGTGGGGAAATTCTGTACCAAAGTAAGTCTGAAAATGAATAAGCCAGTTCCAAAATCCCACAACTTCTTGTCTGGTGCTAAAGGGTTGATTAGGTGGCTCTTCACTTCCACCTCTGCTGACTTCTCTCTCTTGGGCTGGTTCCACATCCTTTTTGCTGCTTTCCTCAGCAGGTATCCCATGAATCTTCAACATCTTGGGATCTACAATGCAATCCAGGCTTCACTGTCACAGTTTTACACAGTGGCCTCTCAGGACCTCCTGGCAGTGACTTCCCTACCTCACTTCTGGCTTCAGTGGATTGATTTCCTTAACAGTGGAGGAAGATTCCACAACTACTATAGTCCTTTGGAGGAAGATTCCACAGCTGCTTTAGTCCTTTAAAGCTAGAACCAAGTGGTGGAAACTGCCAAGTTCTTCTGCTTGCTGGGGCAGAAACTTGCCCCCCCCCTTGAATTGCATTCAGGCCTTTTTCTTTGACAGGTTGCAGGATCTGGATGGAGTCTTGCCCTGAGGTCACTATTCTCTTTATTCTATTTTGCATCAGGACTTTCTTTAAACTTTTTGTCTCATTGAGCACAGGATTTGATTCCAAACATCACATTTCTGGGCACTGCTTTTCTCTTCAGGCTGTACATTTTGTCCTTCATTTTTCCCTGTTTGCTCTTTTTCATGGTAGATCTGCATAAAGGTTATCATTAAACCACACAGCACACTCAATGTGTGCACTGAAAAGAGAGAACAAAAGAGTACCCTCGCGAGAGAGAGCAAGAACATGACAATGACTTAGAAGACCAAGTCCCACACAAACCATAGACTCTGAGTCTACAGATTATTCACACCACAGAGTGGGAGGATGATCACAGAAGGGAGACATGAAAGGCAGGGACGCTGTTACAGGATGGAGCGCAGAGATGGTCTGGAACTTCCAGGGGCAGCACTGCAGGGAGCAGAGATGGAAGCAGTTCCCAAGGACAATCGGCATCATGAGAAGACTTGGAACTTGCTTGTACGTTGTGCGTGAGAGAGAGATCCCCAAGTACGATGTCAAAGTTTTTGTTGGTTTGATTGGTTTTTGTTTGTTTGTTTATTTGTTTGTTTGGAGAAATCAAATACACAGACTTGCATTTAAAGAAATAAAAATTAGAAGAACGGTGACATTGGAACTGTGGGAGAGATACTGTCCTGTTAAATTTTATTTTGTTGTAGCGAGAGCACTTGAAATGCGATATATCCTCTTAGCCCTTTGACAGTGTCATTTTTTCTAACTTTAGGGACTGTTGTACAAGTGTCGAAGCCTGTTCCTTCTGTGTAATTGTGACTACACCTCACTCATGTGTCTAAAATTTGAACTGCATTAGATGCCCCATTCAGACGGATGCTGCCCCGGCTCTTCCGTGCCTGGCTTATTTCATTTCCTGTGTCTTCAACATTTATCCTTGTAGTTGCATATTGCACTGTTTCTTTTTTCAAGCCTAAAAGGCTAAATAGTATTTCATTATATCTTTATAGGTATATAGAGAAATATATGCGCACACATATGTGTGTGCATATCTGTATTTTAAAATATGTCCACCCTTCAATGGCCATGTGGGTTGTTCTCTCATCATCCTGGCAATTGTGAATAGCACTGCATGTAAGAACAGTAGTAGTTCAAGGTCTAGTGCGAGGGCACAGCAGTGAAGTGTGCATATTGCTCCTGCAGAGAACCTAAGCCCAGTTTCCAGCACTCACATGGGACAGCTCCTAGCCACCTGTAATTCCAGCTCTAGGGGTTCTGACGCTCTCTTTGGGCCTCTTTGGGCGCCTGTGCTAGCATGTGCACATACCCCATATAGACACACTTCTGTAGCTGTCATTCAAAAATAGAAATAAATTTTTAAAAAGTAAAAATAAAAGATTTTAATTTAAATTTTAAAAAATTAGAAGATTTTTAAAATACTTCAGATTCTGATTTCTATATCCAGGCAATAGGATAGCTTTATTTATAATTGCTTGAAAAAATATTTAATATGGTTTTCTATGGCAATTGCACTGTTTTACATTTCTATGTTTTACAATGATCACCATTTCTCCATGTCTTTGTTAACACTTCTTTTCTTTTAATGTTTGGCTTGGCTCTAAATGTTAATCCTAGTGAGTATAAGCTGATATCTCTTTGTGTTTTGGATTTACACTCCTCTGGTCGACAGTGATCTTGAACATCTTCCCAGAAACTTGTTAGACACTTAAGTGTCTTGGGAGAAATATTTACTCAAGACTTTAGGAGGTATATTCCAAGCCATTGCAGGTCTTCAGTGAAGGAGGCTGGATGCCAGTGGGGAGGGAAAGACTGGAAGCCAAAAGGTAAGGAAAAAATCAAGAGAGTGAGGCTTTCCCTGAGACCCAG
This sequence comes from Bramus lutescens, assembly GCA_001685075.1. Classification (NCBI taxonomy): domain Eukaryota; kingdom Metazoa; phylum Chordata; class Mammalia; order Rodentia; family Cricetidae; genus Bramus; species Bramus lutescens. The sequence goes on from LOEQ01001260.1 coordinate 232,583, forward strand.
TAGAACGAGACGCAAAGTTCAAGTGAAGACTGAAATACTGTGTTGTAGGAATCTAGACTCTCCTGTTGGGACAGACAGAAAGAAAACTACGAATCTAGATGCAAACAAGTGTTTAGCCTTCCGTGTAGAGGACAGTTCTTGGCTTCAGTTACTTTTTCTTTTGAAGAAAGAAGGAACCATAGCATAGGGAAAGAGATTAGAGTATATTTGAGAAAAATAACAAAAACTGAGAGAAAAACAAAACCTAGCTGCAGTGGTGAGGGCTCAGGAAAGCAGGGGACCTTGCATTTCTGTGTCCCAAGTCTTCACCACTGGACTGTTGTCACAATCTGAGTCACAGGCAGGCCTGGACATTCTGCTTGAACCAAAGGAGCCCCAGCAGTTATAGAGGACACGGAAGAAGGCTCTGAGAACAAGGAGCTTGGGTTGATCAAAGCCAACACTCTACTCCAGAACTGAACCATTTGGAGTCTGGCTCCTTTGATGCTTTTTCAACTGTCTTCAGCTCTGCAGCAAGAGGGAGAGAGTTTTGACTGCTCAGTGTCTATTACTTATCTTTTGTTGACTCTCAGGTACTTCAGTGGAAACACTGAATAGATGGGTTCTTTGTATTCCCTGTATCCAATTACTTGGGAACATGACACACACACACACACACACACACACATACACACACACACATACACATACACACACACAGGCAAAGTGATCTGCCCCTGTACTTTATTTCACAAATCTTCCAAAATACATGTGAAGATCAACACTTTATGTTATTATATCTAACTAGAAACCCACCTTTAAATGGACCATTGTCTCATTCATGACCTTTTGGGTCAGGGCTTAAGCCCAAAGCAGTAGTTTCCAACTTCCCAGAGTATGAATTCATCCCAGGAGAAAACACTCAGGTGCCTTGAAGAACAGGAGATGACATCAGATTCTCAAATTATGAGGAAGAGACTGGGAACAGTGAGTCACGGGTTCTAGAAATGGATAAGAAGTAGATCTGGTACTCAGAGAAGAATGCAGGTCTGCTTAGGAGGGACTTGCATAATCCTATAGAAGGTTTATAGAAGCCGGCTTTTGTTTTCTTGTTGCAGCCTAAGAGAAGAACTGGTTCTACAGCTTTGTTTGATGTCAGCGACGGAAGAAACAGGCCTTAAGAACCGGTTCTTACATGGCCGGGACCACACTGTACTACAGACACACTTTGCTAAGAGGAAGCAAGCTCAGTCCTTGAGCTGGACATACACAGTGTTTTCAAGCCAAAATATTCCATCTATCTTGGCTGTCTTCACAGACAACGACTATGATTAAGTCAGGCAGTGAGCCACATCAGTCGTTTAAAGAGATTTTAACGTAGCCACACAATTTATTCTTGTGGATGGAGCCCAACAACCATTGTGAAGGTAAGCAGACACCTGTTTCCATCCCTGTCAAACTTCCTTCTCGTCCTAGACATCTAAATCTCTGCTCTCTGGGACCATAGCAACGACATCAGTGATAGAGAGAATCTAAGAGTAATCAGAGTCTTCGGACCAGCTGAAAACAGAGTAAAACTGTCCAATCAGACTGAGTGTAGGTTACAATGAAAAGTAAATACGCCTCCTGGTTCGGGTGAGGGAAGGTAATGGCAATGCAAATATTTATGTCAACATCAAAGAAAAATAGGCAGGGCTGNAGAGAGAAGGAAGAAGAAACAGGAGGACAAGAGACAAACACTGTAGCACAGGAAACTTTTGAAAGCCAATGGCAGTTTCCACGACTAATCAAGGGATCATCTGAATTTCCTTTCCCTCTTTTGCAAAAATGCAAATGGGAAGGAAGGGTTAGGAGCATACCTCAGTATCTCTGTGGTACTATGCATATGGAGCCCTATTTTCAGGTTCCCTAATGTATTTAAGACAAACAAACAAACAAATAAAGACATACACACAAAGACTTGGCAAAGAAATAAGTATATGGACTAAAAGGTGACTGATAGGAACTTCCACCAAATCAGAGAGTCTTAGGGATAGGAGTCACTCAGGAGCACACTAAATATGGGCTCTCCACCAGAGTCAGCAAAGGGGAGAGAGAGCTGAGTTACAAGGGATTTAAGAAAAAAAAAAGAATTTAAATACTCACTCCATTAGGGTTACTTTATTCACATGTCAACAGACAGGTGACTTCATTGCTTAGAGATTCACAAGGGGCACTGCCGGGATGAGAAAACAGGGAGGCCCAAACTGACATTGCTGTCTGGTTTCCCTGCTTCCTCACTGGCCGCTGTAGAGATTCATATCTCCGCTGACCTTTGTTGCTGGGCTTTTTCTCTGCAACTGAGCTGGGTCTCCACCCAGGCTTAGTCCTGCAACCTGCTTACTGAGGCTGCTTTCCCTAAGGGCCAGCAGGGGTGTGGGTGTCTCAGACCAAAGGGCAGCAGATGCCCATGTCAGTAAAAGCTCTGCCTGACTGACTGCCCTGCTGAGAATGCAGGCCTGGCCTGAGAGCAGGTGCACTTGTGTGTGTGTGTGTGTGTGTGTGTGTGTGTGTATGTGTGTGTGTATGTGTGTGTGTGTATGGGGCGGTCTGTCTGTCTGTCTGTCTGCATCCTTCTCTGTGTCTTTCTCTGTGTGTGTCCCTGTCTCTGTGTTCTTATCTCTCTATATGTCTCTCTGTCAGTTATACTTGTTTCTGTGTATGTCCGTTTGTCTGTCTCTGTATGTGTGTCTGTTTCTATTTCCCTTTCTCTGTTTCTTTCTCTGTGTTTGTGTGTGTGTGTGTCTATCCATGTCTGTTTCTATGTCCCTATATCTGTTTCTCCTCTCTCTCTCTCTGTCTCTCTCTCTCTCTGTCTCTATCTCCCTATATCTGTCTCTTTCTCTCTTCCTCCCTCCTTGCCTCCCCCTCCCCCTGTAGTGTGTGTGAGAGAGAGAGATTTGATGTCAACTTGTGTGAGCTGGTACATTCATCGAAAATGGACAATAACCTTTCACATCTCTGTTTTCAGAAAATCATTGAGGATGGACCGAGCTATTCTTATATTCTTTGGCTTCATGGGGAAAAAAAGATGGTTTGAGTGTTTCTGATTGCTTTTGCTGCTTCCTCCTATATCCCATTTACTCTGATTAAAGTTTAATACAGTGGTCCCTTCCTACCTGTGGGGAGCCATCAGGACCAGCTCTATGGATACCAGAATCCACAGTGCTCAATTTATGTTTGTACATACCCTATGTCCATCATCCCTTACAGCATAAGTTATGTCTAGATTATTTATAACGCCAAATACAATGACAGAGCCACGCAAATAGCTACATTGGGTTATTTAGGGTCAGAAGCTCCATATTCAGCATGAAGCAATTATTTTGAAGGAATCTTTTCAAACTACAGGTGGTCAAATATCCAGATATTGAAGCACAGGGGCCACTGCATTTCCTAATGGCAAGTCAGCACTGGAGTTCCTGGACGCCTCTCCATATTTATGCACATCCATAATTATGCTTTTTCCATATACAGTTTTTATTAAGATCTCACATTCAGATGAGAAACCTCTTATACAGTGCCAGATAAGGACTTGGAAATGTTTAAGGTATATTAACGTGTTAAAATCATCAAAAATGCCAATGCTATTCCAGAGAAGGAGACAAGAATATGCTGGGAGCCAGGAGGTGGATTCTTTCCTTGTATTTGACATAGATCTTGGAGAAAGTCTGTGGTTTTGGACCTCATCCCCTTTCCCTGAAAATGTAGATACTGGATACTGGAAGGGAAACAGTTAGGGGTATATNATATATGTGTGTGTGTGTGTGTGTGTGTGTGTGTGTGTGTGTGTGTGTGTGTCAATATGTATGGTTCACACAAGTGTATGTCAACCCTCTCCAAGAAAGGAAAGCCCCACCCTCTTTTCCCAGTCTTTTTTCCTTTTCTAGTCATGTCTGTGGAGTTTGCTTTATGTGACGGGTGTGGCTGAAGTCCCTCCTCATCAGCTTCTGTTCATCAGGACAGACATATGTGACTGCCTTTCCCACTTTGGTTCTACTGTGAGGAGTGTGGAGACGGCCACAGTCCCTTGAGAGTGCCACCAAAAAAGGCATCAGAGCCCTTTCTATTTCAGTGGTTTGTTTGGCTCCATCTCAAGCCCGCATCACCTGGCTCTCACCCCTTCCCCACGGCAGTGATGCAATGTTACCACTAAACAAAAGCATCTGGGAAAACAGTGTCCCCAGCGCGGTGGGCGGCCCTTTGGTAGCTCCGGTGGTGTGTTCCTAATAAAGTGTTGTTGGAAGCCCTTTCTGCTGACTCTTAACTTCAAGAACTGCACAGAATTCCTGGCACACTGAGCTGTTAACTCCTGAGCTTAGCGACTATGTAGAAGCCCTCTGGTCAAAAGACGTGCATCTGAGTAGACACAGATTTACTCTAAAACTTAAACCTAAAGTAATTTAAAACCCAAACAGATCCTAAATCTGCTTTGGTAGAACTGAAATTAAATTCTGTGTGACTGTGTATGTGTGTGTGTTGTGTTGTGTATATGGTGTATATGTAGTATACATGTGTGCTGTGTGTATATATTGTATGTTAGTGTGTTATCTGTTGCTTCTGTGTGTGGTGTATGGATATGAATGTGCAGGTATGCTCAGCCATGTGTGCATATGAAGAGATCAGAACAGAACACCTCTTTGCCTTCAGCCTTATTGTCATGAGCCCGGATCTCTCTGGAAACAGGGAACTTGTCCTCGTTAGGACACTGGCAGCCAGTGAGCTCTTGGGGAGCGGTGTCTGTCTTAGCTTTTCAGTGCTGGGTTTACAAGCATCTGCAGCCATGCCTGGCTTTTACATGGGTGCTGGAATTTAAACTCGGGTCCTCATGCATTGTAAATGTGAAGTCCTAAATCTGCATCCCCCAAAGCATGTGTCTGTAATCCCATCTTGCATGCCAGGCTAGCTGGACCACAAGCTTCCAGGGATTCTCCCGAGCCTGCTGTCCATCTCTTCGTAGGAGCCGTGTGCTTACTGATTCGTGACCCTCAGGAGAGTTCCATTAATGTAAATGAAAGTGTGCTTAAACATTGGCCTCAGACATCTTAATACTGCATTGGAATTTTTGTTATCTTCAAATAAATGAATTTTTATCATCAATTAGCTTGACACACGTAATATTGATGGGGATAGCTAAGAAAATAAGCTTCGCTCTTTCACACAGTCTATTTGTGATGTCTGTCAAAGGATGGGTGGATCTTACAAGTTATGTTAAACCCTTACAGTATTTTCCCTATAAAGCAAAGGAACCATTAATATAAATTCATAAATAAATACATTTAAAAGTTAAATAGCCCATTCTTGAATCCTCATTTTTCTGTCTTCAAATGACCATGCAGATTATTCTATTTACACTGGTACTCATGTCTCCTGATCCTCTCAGGAAGGTGCTAGATACCCAATAACGGGTCCTCTTTCTTCCCTATCTGGTTTAGATTGCACAGTCCATGTCTATTTCACTCTTTTCTACAAGAAGTCACCTTTCTTGCTTTACTCTATATGCCTGCTGCAACCACAAAGGCTAAATCAAATCTCTGTGTAATCTGTGATTGTTCCATGTGAATGATTATAGATTCAGAAAGCACAGCTAGGCAGGCTTGGTCTTTTAACACCACAGTGATGAGTCTCAAGTGACTCTGAATTGTGTTTTGACTCAAGACTTATGTATTAGTTGAGATTCTCTAGAGTAACAGAACTTAGGGAGAGTCTGGGGCTGGGTATTTGTTAGAATGTCTTACAGGCTGCCATCCAGATAATTCAACAAAGGCTGGCTGTGAACAGAAAGTCCAAGAAGCCAGAAGTTATTCAGTCCATGAGGCTGGACATCTCTGTTGGTCTTCTGTATACACTGGAATCCTAAAGAAGTAGGCTCTTAAGCCAGCGAAAGAATGGGCTGGTAGTGAGATGAGAGTAAGCAGGCAGAGAGCAAAAGCTTCCTTCTTCCATGTCCTCTTGTAGGCTTCCAGAGTAGAGACGGGTCTTCCTAGATCAAATGATCTAGATAAAAGGTGTGCCTTCTTACTTCAAGACCTGGATTAAAGGCATGCCTTCCTACCTCAAAGAGTCACATTAGAAGTAGATATACCTTTTTCAAATTAGGCAAAGATCCCTCACAGGTGTGTCCTCTAGTTTTGAGTTTTAGTTCATTTCAGATGTAGTCAAGTTGATAACCAGAATAGCCATCACATCTTATTTCCTAAGTCATTTTCTCTTCCATGTTCTTTGAAAAATTATCTCCCGCATTCATCTTTCTGCTCAGATCCTTAGCTTTCCTTTCCTGAGTCCCCCTCCTTCAGAAACAGAGAAGCAAGGACACAGAAACTTTATCAAGACATCATCATCGTACATGCCATCACCTACTACCAGCTGGTGTCTATGACCTTTTCCTGTCATTAAGTTGCTCCTAGCCAATCCCAGTCCCTCTGCCAGCCCATTCACTGGATACTACCCTTCTCATCCAATAGAAAAGTATGGCCACAATTTTTGTGTTCCTTCTCTATGGCATCATTTCTTTCTGTTTGCTTGGGTCATTTCCATCACTATGTAAGTATGTGGTTATGTCACCAGAGCCCTAAAGTTTTATCCTTCTTTGACTCATCATTTCCAACCAGCTCCTGTTTCATTTTCTTTCTTCTATATAGTGCCTTGCTGGTCCCAATATACCACTGGTTCCTCAACTGTTCTCTTAAGATCTTTTCACCAAGAGTTTACATCTACTGCTCCGTGAACCTCACACCTCTCAAAGACCTCAGCCTTGCCTGCTTTTAAGTCAAAGCCCATATACCTGACTCTTAAGAAGGCCTAATAACCATTCCTTCTTTTGCGTATGGAGTATTCCTTTTACTTGGCATCTAAAACACAACTTCTCTGAGGTCCTTTCTGTTTGCTGTGTGTTCCTTCTCACTCTTTTATTGGTTCTTCATCAGCTGCTTGACTTCCAAGTGCTGGCATGTTACACTCATCCCACAGATACTTCAGACAGACAAGGTTGCTAGGCAATTGTCAAACTGAATATTCTCCTTCACTAATGTATAATTGTGGCATGGAAAAAATCTGCTAAGCTGAAGATGGTTTTGATTGCTAATCTTTGACAATGGGATACAAGTCAAAGAAGACACATACTCTTGGAATTCTTTCTGTTGGTCATTTTCTCTACACCAGCCCAAGCCTCTGTGGTGGTTTGAATGGGAATGCCCATTCCATAAGCTCATATATTTTTGGCTTAGTCCCTAGTTGATGAACTATTTAGAGAAGATTAGAAAGTGTGGGCTTGTTGAAGCAGCTATGGCCTTGTTGAAAGAAGTATGTCACTGTGGGTAGGCTTTAAAGTTTCAAAAATCCATCTCAGGCCTAGTATCTCTCTATTTCTGCCTGCTGCCTGTGGATCAAGGATGCAAAGCTCTCAACTACTTCTCTAGAGCCATGCCTGTTATGATGTTTGTGGACTAATCCTCAAACTATAAGCAAGCTCTCAATTAAATGTTTTTTGTTGTTTTAATAAGATTTGCCTTGGTCATGGTGTCTCTTCACAGCAGTAGAATAGTAATGAAGACAGCAGTTAGAAGTAGTAACAGGAGGGGGGGACCGCTGTAACAGGACCCACGTCACTACTCCTTGGTGAATGTGGATTTGGGACCTTGGATTGGGAAATAATTTGAATGTTTAATTGGCCATTCTAGTAGGAGCTTGGAAGACAGTAGTGCTGAGGGTGATATAGACTATGTATGTCCAGCTCAAATGCTTTCTGTAGGATCCAGCCAGGACAAGCTCAACAGAGGCCTGAGTCTCAGTAGTTTACCCTAAGGCAATATCTGGTTGCAAGAAATACCACATGCTGGGACCACCCAGCACCACCCAGGAACAGACGATCCAAAGGAAATTCCTAACCTTCCAACCATTGTATATAGGGTCACTGTCCATCACATACCCATTGCTTTTCACCAGGAGACAATGTCAGCCAATCAGGGGTCCTCAAACTTAGAGATCCCTCACCCTAATCTCTGCTATTATAAAAACCCCACCCCAACTGAACTTGGGGCTCTCTGATAACGCCAATGTATTGGACACATGGAGAGTCTAAGTTTGAACTTGAATAAGAATAAAGGCTCTTTGCTTTTACATACAGGACTGACTACTTGGTCTCCTAGTTGGTTTTTGGAGGACTCCATGATCTGGGCATAATACTTTCCAAAGGGAAAGAATATTATGATATATTGACAAAGAATGTGGCTGGTTTTTTTGCCCTTGTCCTAAAAATTTGCTGGAGGATAAATTGAAGAGTCACGGATCACTATCATTGGCAGAGGAGATTTTAGGATAGCCCAGCATTCATTTACTCTTTTAGCTCACACCCAACTGACATTTTCTCATAAACCTTCCCCACAATGAGTCTGGTAAAATGCCCTTCTAAGGGTCTTGTATAACCTCATTGAACCGACATTTCCTGTTCAGTTGTCTATGTCCACTTCTTTACTGTAGAAACATGGTCTCTCTTAGTCACCATTGTCATTCTGTACCTTGGCAGAACATCTACCATCTACCATGTAGCAAACATGTAGATTTGGTTGTTTCTGTTGTATTGATGAGTTCAACCCCGAGGCTTCATTCATACAAGCCAAGGCCTTTATCATGCAGCTATACTCCAAACCCCTATAAATAGATACAAAATAAATTAATTCATTCATAAATCACTGGGGCTTTTTAAGACAAAATGGGAATCTGAAAAACTGGGTGGTGAGAGAGAGGGAAGACATATAGTCATTGTATCGGTTTCTCTCATACACTTTTGAAAATGCATTTATGAACATTACTTTTGCACACACCAAACAGATTCCATCAGTTACCTCCCTTTACTCATTCTTCACCTCCCCTTGCCGTTGGTCAAGTTGCTGTGCAAAAGTTCCTCACTGTGGCAGGTCATGCCTGGTAATTCTGGTTTTGACCATGAAGTCAGAAAGCTACTTTGTCAGTCTCTAGGACTTGACTGACTGCATATTTCTGATGGCTCCCTTGTGCCTCATCCACACCACTGGAAGAACACTCTTGGGTTCACCAAATGGTTCAGTTGTCTTGGCCTGTACCTTTCACCCCATAGCAATCAGTGAAGCTATTCAAAAGCAGCAAGTGAGCCCTGGCAGAAGGGTCTGAGCAAGGGATGGGTACACTGCAACGTACTGTCCTAACTGATGAGTTTCAAATTAATGTAAAAGACATACATGGATAATGAGAATACCAGGGACATAGCCACCTAACTCCATGCTGGAGTTTAGTTAAGCCTACCCCAGTTGACTCCAAGTAACATGAACACTTGGTTGTCAGATTGCCTTCATACACTATACGAAGTCACTGTTGATAGGTTTCACTATTAACAGGCATATCATATGGACCCTCCAATTAATTGTGCAGTGTCCGTGGTTATAGACAGAAGGAAGGCATGTACTTTTGCAAACAGTTCTGACCAAACACATGAGGAGTTAACTGAGGTTCAGAACATTAACTGTTCATAGTTCAAATCAGAATGGCCACTGAGCTCTGCAAACCTGGGCAGGAGCAGCACAACCTCAAGCTACTACTGCTGTGACCCCAACCCAAGACCTCTTCTTGGACCTCTCTCAAGGGCCACAGCACACAGGAGTGGTGTGGGAGAATGGTCTGTATTCCGTCAATTATATTTTAAATAAACGCTGATTGGCCAGTAGCCAGGCAGGAAGTATAGGCGGGACAACCAGACAGGAAGTAGAGACAGGTCAATGAGAATAGAAGAATTCTGGGGAGGAGAAGCCCATTCTTCTGCAGTCGTGACCCTGCCACAGAAGAAGCAAGATGTGACTGCCTCGCTGAAAAAGGTACCGAGCCATGTGGTTAACATAGACAAGAATAATGGGCTAATATAAGTTGTAAGAGTTAATAAGAAGCCNGCAGGAAGTATAGGCGGGACAACCAGACAGGAAGTAGAGACAGGTCAATGAGAATAGAAGAATTCTGGGGAGGAGAAGCCCATTCTTCTGCAGTCGTGACCCTGCCACAGAAGAAGCAAGATGTGACTGCCTCGCTGAAAAAGGTACCGAGCCATGTGGTTAACATAGACAAGAATAATGGGCTAATATAAGTTGTAAGAGTTAATAAGAAGCCTGAGATACTAGGCTAGTCAGTTTATAACTAATGTAGACCTTCGTGTGATTTCTTTTGGACTTAATGACTGTGGGAACTGGACAAGATAGAAAACTCAGACAACACAGAAGGGTCTAAGTGCCACAAGGTAAGCTACGCCAGCCTCCTTGTTTTGTCAAAGAGGGAGTGGGAAGACTTGGACTTTGTGGTTCCTGTTAGAGAATTTGAACCGTACCTCCTTGCTCGTGGCACTCAATGGAGCCACTCAGGAGAAACAAGTGGCCACAGGATAAGGATCTGAGCATGGGATGGATGTGCAACAGCACACAACTCCTTCCTAACTAATGGGTTTCCAATTGCTCTAAGACAGACATGAAATTTTTATTTGCTTGTTTTGTCCATTAGACAGGCAGAGATTAAAATATATATAGTAAATTTCGTCAGTAAGGGTACCGGAAAGTAAGTCTCTATTCTGTGATTTTACCTATCAGTGGTATGATTTATTTGAGAGACTTCTGCTAATTTCTCCTAAGCTTATGCTGGATTTGGGAGAGGCTGAGGTAGGAGGAGGATGAGTTCTTAGTCAGCTGAGGCTACATATTGAGACTGTCTCTCAACACAACACCCACTACCTGAAAACACTCTTTGAGCCCATAACTTACCTTCCAGTATATTCTACCTATAATATTGCAATGATTCCTCTCCAAAAGTTTCTCAGAGATGATCTGAAGAGCACTGTCTACACAAAAGAGGACAAAACCCAAGTATTTCCCAAAAGAAATCTTGTCAGATAAACTCTGGTTCATGATTTATGACATGCTAAGAATTTCACGTGTGGCTTTTTGTTTTGTGAATTCCATGAACTTTTTGACCACCAAACCAGGATCAATTTTGAAGTCTAATACATTAAAAATCAACATTATTGTCAAAGATGCAAAGTTTGAAAAAAATCAGGTTTCAAAAAGTTATCTCGAAGAATATTTATTGAGAGCTGGGCACGAAGCTAGAATATGTGCTTATTACACATGGGAGTGTGGGATGGGCACCTGGCTCTGATCTCCAGCCCCATATAGGGAAAATGTTCAATTGAATGTGCTAAAAGAGAAAATTTAGTCCCTATCTTTACTATGTGTTCAAGTAGTTAATTATCTCACATTTAATACTTGAAAACTAATCAACCTAAACACGCTATTTTTCATCTCAACATTTAACCAGATAGGAAGGATTCATATAGACAGGAAATGGAAATCAAACATCTCCAGTGAGGCATTTGATTTCTGCAAATTGTGTGAACTTCACTGTCACATATTTACTCATATGCACATGACCATGCATGTACATGTTGTGTGTGTCTCTGTGTGTGCACACGCATGCATTTGCAAGTGTCCTTGGACTGTGCCTGTATGAGTGCATGTCAGAGCTTGTCTTCCAGATAGCTTCTCAACCCTCCCCCCCTTTCTTTTTGAGGTACACTTTCTCATTGATCTTGGAGTTCTTTAGCTGTCTGGGCTATCTACCCATCAAGCCCCTGGCATCTGTTTGTCTTCACACCAGTACTTGGGGTGGGAGGAGGGGGATGTGAACTCAGGTCCTCGGGCTTGTACAGCAAACTCTTTATCCCCTGAGCCATGTACCAGCCCCTAGAAATCCTATTTTAAGATATTTGACATTGAACATACAACAAGTGAGCGAGCCAAACCACCATTGTTTCCCAACTAGTGTGTAGATGATCAGCAAGACCTGTCAGTGCAGTCAACGAGCACAACAGTTCTAGGGTTAGATTCTCAAACACATCCATTTCTGAATGTGCTTCAAGTGTCTTGTTTCTGCTTTTTTTTTTTTTTTTGACTGTAAATATTGAAAATGCCAACCCGTGTCCTGGTCCACAGCTGCCTTTTCACGGTGTCCCTTGCTTGGCTCAGATCTGGAACCCTGTGCAATTTGGGTGTGTGTGTGGGGGCTCCATGCCGTGCCTTCCTCCGGGTTGCAAGCCCCGCCAAGGCAAACACAGGCGCCCAGTTACCTGAATCCCAGACAAACAAGGAACTGCTGTGCTGAGTAAGCCCATGTCCCTTGTTGAGCTGAGATTTGATTTTAGCTGGACGCTCGTCAGGAAGAGCAAGTGAAGGGAAATTCCTAGGAAATGTATGCTTTTATTCTACCCACAAAGTATCCAGCCTTAACTCCAGAAGTCTGTTACCATCTGTAGGACTCGATTGGCCTTGTGTTCGCCTGTGCAAAGCTTAGACAGCTTATTTACATCTTGGTTTAAAGTCACAGGTGAGGCTCAGGAGAAGGCAATGGTGCACACAGGTTCCGTGGCTGCCGGCATTCATAGCCTCTCCTCTGCCTCTGCTTTCTTGATTTCCTTCCTCCTGGGGCTTCTGCTTTATTTTTATTATCTTCTTTGGTCCTGTATCATTTTTAGCACTCTTTAAAAGTTTGAGGGAGAAGGTGTGTAAGAAAAATAAACAGTCAAAGCCTGCAGTCTTTCAAAAATAACTTGGTAATTTTATCTGGAAGTGAATGTTTTGAATTCCATCTACAAGGTTTGCAGGTCGAGGTCCGAGTCTTGCTGCTCAGAGGATCACAGCGCAGGCTGGTGGTGTTTGCAAAGCTCCAACAAGGACAGGGAAGGGAGGGCCATTGTCTTTTCATTCCTCACTCAGAGGAAAGCAGGTTTGAATTCAGGGGACGCTTCCTAAGGCTCCCCTTTCTAGGTACTGTACTACCAACTCTCAAGTCACCCTCATTTTGTTTAGATAGCATTAGTATTAAGATGACATCTCTGTTGAAAGGAGTATCTCATCTCCTGGTTTTCTTTTTCCTTCTCTTTTAAGATTTATCGGTATGCAGATTTCTATTTCCTGGTGCGAAGGGTAAACAGGATCAGAGCCCACGTGGGATGTTTTGAATGTAGTGCAGCCTGGAAATCAAGTTAATTGTGCAGAAAGTTAAGCAGTTCAGTTGGTGCAAAGGTTGAGGGCAGAATGCTAACTTTGAAGCATTTCAGGGCTCTCCATTCCTCAGTCATCTCTAGAATCAGGGTTTATGATGTGATGACCCCTCTCTTTACTCCCCTCATAGAATCAAGCATTTTTACACTCATTTCTAAAATAATTACAATATGCAATCAAAGGCAGGCACCTTCATTTCTATCAATGTGATTATGTGGGGGAACAAAGAAAGTTGAAGATATGGGAACCCCATTAATGACTCCATCCATCAGTCTACAACTAGTAAATACTAATAATACCAATACTATAATAATAATAAATAGCTTAGAATTCTAAAATATCGCAGCGCCCCTTTTTGTTCACACATAGAGTAAACGGCTGAGGAGATGGCTCAGTTGCTAAAGGGTTTGATATGAAATTATGAATCCCTGAGCTCAAACCCTCCAAGACCCATGCAAAACTCTGGATGCATACCTGTGGTAGAGACAATTAGGATCCTTGATGTGTGAGCTCTAGGTTCTATGAGAGACTGCCTGCAAAAGTGGAGACCCATAGAAAACACCTCATGTCAAACTCTAGCCCCAAACACACGCACACATGCATGCACACACGTGCACACACAAACACACACATACACGAACATTCACACACACGGACTTACACACACCACACATAAGAGCACACCTGAAAATGCACACATGCAAAATAACTGATCAAGATATAGAGTGTGCTAACTATCATAACTCAAATCAATATGCAAAATAACATGTTGAATTATTTGAATCACAGCAAGCGAGTAAGATCATTTAAAGTCCTGAACTAATGCTTGAGCCCTGAGTATGATCACAGGAAGAAAGAGCTCAGACAGGGAAACATGCTGAGCTGCACTGTCACACAGAGAGACCAGTGGTACTGCTTCTTCTCCTTTCCAAATGCTGACCTACCTTTCAAGGCCTTTCCTACTGAGCTCTAGGTTGGCCAGAGCTCACATTTCCGTGTGAATAGCACTGCCATTAAATCAGTCTGCACATTGCACTTTCTGGTTTCATCAACAGGGGTCACTGTGGCACCATTACTACTAACAGTCTACCCAGCCAGCCAAACAATGGAACCATGTATTCAGTCAACAACCATCTATTGCATCTCATGAAACACCACTACCAGGCAGTAGGGATGAGGACATTTGTGGAGGATGTAGTCTGGAGAGTACTGAGAAGAGGAGGGAAAGAAAAAGAAGAGAGGGTTAAACATCCTAAAACAAATGTACAGGAGAGATCATTGGCAAAACTATCAACGTCCTATTCAGACTCTGTACGCTAAATGTGGAAGAAGACGTTAGCAGAGTCTGTGGGAATCTCAAACAAACCTCAGAGCTGGACATGCCAGCATCTGTCATCCCTGAATTCGGGAGATTAAGGTGAATCATGGGGTAGAGGCCCACAGCCTCCAAAACCAAGAAAACTATATCTGACTGACTTGGATCACTTGAATCCTCTCCATATCTCTAAATGCTTCACAGAGATTTTTCCAAAGAACCGCATAGAAGAATAATAAGTCATCATAAATCTCATTTTTGAGAAATGAACTACCATGTTGTTGGTAATCTTTAGGAATTGATTACCTGCAGCCATCAGTAGTCAAACCCTACCTGTTATCTTCCCCAGAGCAGTAGCTGTTTTTCTGGCATGTTTGGGGATATGTTGAAAATGCCAATCTCAACCAATGCAACCCAACACCGAGGAGCGAGTGGATAGCAGTTGGGAGCATACCCATTGATTCTCCCACAGAGCCAAATCTGCAGCCATGATCAAGACCCATTACTCTATAATATCTTCAGCCATGATCATCGCTTGGATTCCAGCACTGAAAATGGAGTTTCATGGATGGTTTTTGAAAGTACGTGTCAAGGAAATGCTTGACAAGTGGAAGTATCATTTGGTTTTTAAAAAAAAAATTACATGGGCTGAATATAGAGCACATTGGTGATTCCCTTTAAGGAAATGGAGCAGTTCCAGGCTCATGCTGCCAGCCATTATCCATGGGTCATGAGAATGAGTTTAATGTCAATAGAGCTGAAAGTACATTTTCAGTGGCTGACTTCTTTTGCCTGATTAACTAAGCAAATGGAACGAAAGGGAGTTTGGTTAACCTTGGTTTCCACTGAGATAAATGACCTCAGAGGTTTGGCCCAGAACAGAAACTGTCTCTGCCTCCCCACCCTGGTTTACAGTTGATAACCAGTGCTGATTGTGACAGGGAAGTCACTATCCAGCACAGTCATGCTTCTCATTACAAGTGTAGGTGACTAACCTGACTTTACAACTTCCTTCTTAAGTGAAAGGGCACCTCTTTCCACGGATGGGAGCCTTACGCTTCGGGAATCCTATCCGCAGGATGAAGACTAATGTTGCTTGCTTAAAAGATGCTTTCATTTGTTTAGTGTGCAAGAGCCGGTGATGACGGTTGTTTTTTTTTAAAGTGTGTGTGTGTGTGTGTACGTGTGCACACAAGAATGCAGTGTCCACAGAGGTCAGAAGAGGATGTGGGATCCCAGAGCTGGAGTTACAGGCAGTGGGGAGCAGCCAGAGGCAGGGGCTGGAACCGAATGCCACTCCTCTTGGATTAGCAGCAAGTACTTAGAGAAACCAAGCCATCGTTCCAGCCCACTTGTGCATTTGGATATGGCTGAAATGTTTTTCATTACATAGACTAATTATATAAAAGGTAGTTTAACTAAAAGAAAACTAAAATGAGGTCTAGTGTAACACAAGGGGCCTGCTGCTTGTTGGGGTTTCTGCCCTGCCCAGTTCCCCACAGTCGGCAAACCCCAAAGAAAATCACACAGAGATCTCCATAAGATTATAAACTGATTG
>LOEQ01001260.1:250056-260760 GCA_001685075.1 Bramus lutescens
GGCCAAGGCAGTTTCTTTATTAACCAATGAAAGTAACATATAGACAGATGACCCCCCCCCATCAGTCTAGAGAGAAAGGTTAGTGGATAAAGGCTTACCATGCAGAATGTGGACCTGCATTCCAATCCACAGCACCTACCCGTGATTAGAGCTGGGCTTGGTGACTCACATCAGCTACTCCAGTAGCAGGGCATAGATTCAGGCAATCTCCAGTAAGCACGGGTCAGTCTGGCTAGTTGGATCAGTAAGATCCAGGTTCACAGGCTCATTAAGAGATCCTGTCTCAAAAAAAATTAGGTGGAGCAAGCAAATAATAAATAATACTAAAAATAATAAGGAGCTCCTGGCCATTCTGGTCTACATAGAGAGTTTCAGGCCAGCTGAGGCAACATAGTGAGACTCTGATGTTAAAAGAAAAGAAAAAAAAAAGAGTAGAAAGTGACTGAGGAAGAGACCCTGAGTAGACGTTTAGCCTACACATATGTGCGCATGCCTGCATGCACATAGGCACACACAGGAGCATAAGAACATGCATATACACAGATACCACACACACAGGAAAATTAAAAAGTGTAAGCAAGAAGAAACAGGTTCATCCTTGTCCATAGTAAATGATACAGATAAAAAAAACTTTATTTTCTTTGAGTAAATTTTTTGTTTGAGACAACATTTCTCTGTAGCTTTGGTGCCTGTCCTGGAACTCGCTCTTGAAGACCAGGCTGGCCTCCCACTCGCAGAGATCTGACTACCTCTGCCTCCAGAGTGCTGGAATTAAAAGTGTGTGCCACCACCACAAGGATAGTAAATTAATTTTAAGCTCAAATGACTACTGTTGATGAGCATTTAAACAAAACTTCTACCTACAGTTGAAGCTGAGGACCACAAAAATTGGCAGAAAGTAGGTACAGCAGCCTTAAGAAATTCAAGCCATGCACAACAGCAACCAGTAGTGGGTTGTTAGTATGAAGTGCTTGTAATATCTTCCTCAACAGAGTGAGAAAGAAACAATATTAAAAATTACAGAACTAAGCCAAATGTGGTGGCTCATGTCAAAGCAGAAGGACTGCCATGAGTTCAAGGCTAGACCTGGCTGTAGAGTAGTTCTAAGCCAACCTAGGTTACAGAGGAGAACATTGTCTCAGACAAAATGAAACAGAATTATTTGGGATTTCAAAAGAAATCGATGAAAAAATTATAATGTCCTTATAATTCAAATTAGAAAGCAGGGGAAAGAGTATACACTTATTTAACCATCAACAAGATCATTCAGAATATAATTAAATCTACATTAAATAATTACACATAGTATAAATATACTTACCCACAGTATTAAGATTGTATTTTTCATAGTAAAACCATTGTTTTATTCATTTGAAATTGATCTCTGGAGCAGCATAAAGCAATTAAACTTCAGGAATAAAGATGAGTTACTTAAGGCCTGGTAAAGAGGAGGAAGGGGCCAACAGTCTACAAACTGTTACATCACAGAGCTGATGTTTACAGTCATTCAGCAAGCCAGTATCTTTCAACTGTGACATTGAACACAGGCTTCCAGGTATACACTTTTAATGTTGTGTAACTATACTGTGTTTATGGGAGCAAAACATGAACCAGAAAAGAAGTAAATGGCAGTGTATGTGCTATGCAGAGAATTAACACAGAGGGACAATGCCTCCAAGCATTTGTTATTGGATTTGTGATTGTGGCAAGTTCATGACATAGAAGTTTTATGCCTGGTGGAGTGACAGGTTGTGAGTGCATATCATAAAGCCAGGTGTCTCAGTTAGGGTTTCTGTTACTGGGCAGAGGCAACATGACCACAGCAACTCTAACGAAGGAAAACATATAATTGAGGCGGCAGATTACAGTTCAGAGGTTTAGTTTGTTATCATCATGGTAGGGGACATGGTAGTGTGCAGGCAGACATGGTGCTGGAGGAGCTACTACATGGTGATATGCAGGAAACAGGAAGTAGACTGAGTGTTTCACTGAAGCTTGAACAAAGGAAACCTCAAAGTTCATCTCCTCAGTGATGCACTTCCTCCAACAAGGCCATACCTACTTCAACAAGGCCACATACTCTCTTCAGGGACCATTTTCTTTCAAACCACCTCATTCCATTCCCTGGATCCCAAAGACTTGTACCCATATCATAATGCAAAAATAGATTTAGTCCAACCTCAAAAGTCCCTATAGTCTATCATAATCACAACAATGCTTAAAAGTCCAAAGTTTAAAGTCCCTTCTGAGATTCATGCAATCTTTTATCTGCAATCTCCTATAAAATAAAAATCAAAAGGCAGATCACATACTTCTAACATATAATGACATGAGATATACATTACAAAATGTAAGGAAGGGAGCATAGAGAGGAAACACTGACCAAAGCAAGACGGAAAACCAGCTGGGCAAACTCGAAACTCAAAAGCTGGAAACTTAGCTGGGTGGGATCTTACCCTGATGTAACCACTCCTTTTATCCCATGTCTTAATCTGTTTATCTCCTTGAACACAGGATTTAGCTCTATTCTGCTTCCTGGTGTCTTTTTTCTCAGTGTGTACATTTTGTATTTTTAATTGTTCAGATTTCACCCTTTCATTATAAATCTTCATTAGAATTAACATTAATAACCACAATAGAGAGTCTATACTAGGCTGTTTTTGAGATTTCCTCAGCCAAATGAATTACTCAAAAACTTGTCACTTTAGCCTCAGGCAGGCTTTTCAGACCAGAGCAAAAAGCAGCCACATTCTTCACCAAAATACCACAAGACTAGTCTCTAGGCCACATATTAATATTCTTCTCCTTTGAAATCTCTTGCTCCTCAAAGTTCAAATCACTCTCAGCACCATCGTCTTCCATGCTCCTACTAGTATGGCCCATTACACAGTGCTTAAAACATTCCATTGCTTTCCTAACCCAAAGCACCAAAGCTCACAATCCTCCTAACAAAGCCACGGTCAGGCCTGTCACAGCAACATCCCGCCTGTGGTGCCAACTTCTGCCTTAGGGTTTTTAATAGCACTACTTCTTTTGGGGGCCATTTTGTTTCAAACCACCAGGATTTTGATTTTTATATGTATATATAACACAGATGAACAATAGCCCAGAGAGATAGATATTTTATCTGGATTTAAATCCTATACAATTTACACATACCTAAATTCCATATCATCTACTCATACATATAATTTTAAATTTTATGCACTAGTTAAATAAGTTGCAACCAAATGTTCCTAAATATTTATACAATTTACTTGCTAATAATAAGTTGCCTGTGTACAATTGTCGGGGAAGGTATTTCCTCTAGCTTCCTAATCTAGATCCAGCTGTGAAAGGTCATGCTTTATTTGGTTTTGTGAAAAGTTAACGTTAGAATGTCTTTGAACTCACTGTGTTCCCAGTGCCTTTAAAGTAAGAGGCTAGAACTTCATTTTCTTGTGTACAACATGGCTTTACTGGTCTGCATCTATGGTCTGATCTTGGAGAGCATTTTCAATTTCCTTATAGACAGAGTCCAACCTATTTATTCTACTTATATGAAATCTTCGCTCTCATCACACAGTTTCTGAGATACACTTCTCATAAAGTGAGATAACCATGTTCACATGACTTCCAGATACATAAAATGTATTCTTGTGGAACTAAAGCTGTAATGAATGAGAATGTACTTTTCACAGGACCATCATCTGCCTTGGGGATGCATCAACTTGGCATCCAGGAAACAGGGGTCAACAGAGCATTGCTTCCCTGGGAAGAGTCTAGGCAAACAAGGGATGGAGAAAGACTGGAGATACTCAAAACAGAGGACACAATGAAAGAGAGAGAGAGAGCCTTCCAACAAAATCTAGTTGTGTTAAATGAAGATTAAGCTAAAGTAAAACTCTCTGGCTTGTCTATAGCAAGTCCTGTGTATATTTTTCAAAATATGGATACCAGAGCTTCAACAAAAACATGGTGGCTTATTTACAGGAAAAGCATTAAAGTGCAAAAATCTTAACAAATCCTCTAACTGTGACCAATGCCCAATGACGGGTGAGTATTGTGAAGCGTCATGACAAGCAGGTCTGACTTATTTTACGTGTGATTAGCCCTGCGTCCTAGACAGCTTCAGTTATCAACTTGACACAACCTAGTATCACCTGACAAGGGATTGGAGTCTCCACAAAGGGATTTTCCAGATTACACTGACCTGTTGGAATTTCTGGGGGTGGGGTGGGGTGGAGCTGTCTTGATGCAAAAGGGCCTGCCCACCAGGAGAGGTACCATCCTTGTCCTTCCTTGGATAAGTGGACATGGGCTGTATAAGAGACTAAGAGACAGAGCCACAGTGTCCCTCCATGGTTTCTGCATCAGGTTCCTGCTTTGAATTCCTTTCCTGACTTTCCTCACCATGAATTGTGGCTTGGAAGTCTAAACCCTTTCTTCCGCTAAATTACATTTGGCCATGGCATGTGTCATAGCAACAGGAGGAATGAATAATACCTTATTGTTAAGAAAATATGGAGTATATCTCCACGATAGCCTTTAATCTTTCTGTTTACCCAACTGATTCAATTGAAAGCCCTCCAAAGGAAAGTGGTCAGTCTGACAGTGTGCAGGAAAATCATAACAATAGATTTCATATTTCTTTGAATTGCACTTGCATGTTGCCTCTGGAGAGTCATCTGATGAGAGTTCCTGTCCAATTTTCACATCAACTGCTTGGAATCAAAATGGTTGTCCCCCTTTAGTTCGAATTCAGTTAAAATACCAGTTCTGACCAGTCTCTGTTTTGGTTTATATCTATATACTGATCATCTTTGCACATTTCTCATTTTTTTTTCTTTTAGGAAGAAATCCTCTTGGGATGGCAGGAGAGTCCCTCTCTCACCTAAAAGTCCTTTCTACCAGTTTGGTGACTGAAAACACTTTTCTCAAAATAAAGATTGTTCAGATGCTAGTGCTTGAAGAACCTCTGAGGACACGAGGGTTTATTCTGAAGATCCCTAGGAACATGTTTTGATAGAGTAAGTAGGCAAAGGTGTCTAGGGAGAGGCATGCAGAAGAGTAAGTAAGGCTAGATCATAAACAATATCAGCTCTTCCATGGTTTTGCCAGACCCCTCTGCTATTGAGCCCAAATCGCAACAGGAAGGAAAAAGCCATCTGAAGCTGATGACTGCACGCCCTGAGAAACAAGACATAAGAACTAAAGAAATCTCTTGTTCAACATCTGGCCCACTAGCCGGAGCTCAGCAGGCCGATTTGTCTGTAAAGCCTCTCTTCCTAGATGACACCATACATTACACAGAAAAGAAATCCAAGCAAGGCCTTCTATTTTTGTTACTCTGTACCTCCTCCCGCTCTGAGCTAATTAAGGGTCACTTCGGGATTTCCAGAGTTTTCTTTGGTGGCTTCAGAGGGGAAAGATAGGAGGTGGCTTTGAACAAACAGGAACCTCACCCATAAAGCCAATCTCCTATTTCAACCTCAGTTCTTGTGCCAGCTAAAGCACCACGTGGAACAGGAGGGGATGGCGGTGCCAGGGAATTTGCCCTCAGGGAAAGACAAAACCCCAAAAGCAAAGGCTGACAAAAGTTAATCTCAGAAACACTAGTCACATCGGCTTTCTGAGACAAATATGCCCTGAGTCCTAATTCCATATCACGATGATAACAAGACCAAATACTAGGCCCTGGAGCCCTCAGGTAGAAGGGTGCAGTGTGTTCTTAGATTTAAAGTCGGTGTTCTTCAAGTTGTAGACATGGGTCCCTTGTCCTTTGAAAACTGTGTGATGGCTCCCAAAGGCTGCTCTGGCTCTCTCTGAGGCCGCTGCCAGCACACACCCAGCTATAACTCTTCGTGGTCTTTAGACATCTGTCACCAGTGATTCTATTCAAATTCCCATATTGCCAGGCCCAGGCTTGAAGGCCTTGTCTAGGAGGATATGAAATAGGCAAATAGAAAATCAGATAGACAGGAACCTTAGCAGGAGATAGGTTCTGCTTAACTGTGTGTCTTTCACAAGGGAAGAACCATGTGTAGAGAAGTTTCCCATGTCTTTAAAAGTCAGTGACCCTGGCTAAACTTACACATGCTAAAAGCCTATGAAGTTTTCAGCTCTACTTTCAAAATTACATAGTTCTTGTACAGTTTATCAGTCATTTTTAAGATTTTTGTTTTGTTTTGTTTCTGATTTTCAAAACCAGGTTTCTCTGTATAGCATTGGCTGTCCTGAAACTCACTCTGTAGATCAGGCTGGAATCCAAACCACAGAGATCCACCTGCCTCTGCTTCCCAAGTTCTGGGATACAAGGCATCTACCATCACCACCTGACTTTAAGAATTATTTTTATTTGGGTGCTCTTGTATTAGGGGCATAGATGTTCAGGATTGAGACTATGTCTTGATGAATTGTTCCTGTT
The DNA here is from genome assembly GCA_001685075.1 of Bramus lutescens. Classification (NCBI taxonomy): domain Eukaryota; kingdom Metazoa; phylum Chordata; class Mammalia; order Rodentia; family Cricetidae; genus Bramus; species Bramus lutescens. The sequence continues at coordinate 256,463 of LOEQ01001260.1, forward strand.
ATGAGTATATAGTGCCCTTCTTCTTCTCTTTTGACTGATTTTAATTTGAAATCAACTTTGTTAGATATTAGGATAGCTACACTTGCTTGTTTCGTAGGTCCGTTTGATTGGAAAACTTTTACCAACCCTTGACTCTGAGGTAGTATCTGTCTTTGAGGTTGAGGTGTGTTTCTTGTATACAGCAGAAGGCTGGATCCTCTCTTTGTATCCGTTCTCTTAGCCTGTGTCCTTTATAGGTGAATTGAATCTATTGATATTAAATGATATTAAGGACAAGTGGTTGTTAATTCCAGCTATTTTTTGGTAGTAGTGTTTGTGTGTTTACCTTCTTTGGGTTATGCTGGTGGGGGGGCTATCAGGTGCCTGTGTTTTTGTGGGTGCAGTTAGCTTCCTTGGGTTGGGGTTTTCCTTATAGCACTTTCTGTAAGGCTGGGTTTGTGGACCCACATTGTTTAAATCTATTTTTGTCATGGAATATCTTTTTTCCATCAATGGTGAATGAAAGCTTTGCTGGGTATAGCAGTCTTGGCTTGCAGCAATGGTCTCTTAATGTCTGTAGCACATCTATCCAGGACCTTCTGGCTTTCGTGGTTTCCATTGAGAAGTTGGGTGTAATTCTGATAAATTTACCTTTATATGTTACTTGACCTTTTTCCTTTGTAGCTCTTAATTCTTGATTCTGTATGTTTTGTGTTTTTATTATTATATGTTGAGATTTTTTTTTTGATCTAGTCTATTTGGTGTTCTGTATGTTTCTTGTACCTTCATAGGGATATCCTTTAGGTTGGGAAAGTTTTCTTCTATGATTTTGTTGAATATATTTTCTGTGCCTTTGAGATGGAGTTCTCCTTCTTCTACCCCCCATTATTCTTAGGTTTGGTCTTTTCAGTCACCAATATCATGCAACACACATTAACATATGTAAGCAAAGTTAACACATATAAGCATCATAACTCAAGCCTTGCCTGTATTAAATGTTCCCAGAACACTTACATGAGTTAGGAAATATCATCCAACACAAAAGCCCCCTTTTACAGTGTTTAAAATCTCATGCGATGTAATGAATACCTGCATCTATTGTACACTCACAGCACAGTGCATTGTGGAGGGAAAGTCATCCAGTCTCTCCTAGTTTCACACCTACATGCCAAATATTGCTATTCTTGGAAAAGACTCCAACTGCACATGCGAAGTGGTTTCATTCTACTTTATGTACTAGCTTCAGTAAAGTGGTAAACTAGTTAGTGGGCATGGTAGCACAGGCCTGTGTGTGTCCCAGAATTGGGAGGCAAAGTCACAGGGTTGTCAGTTTGAGGCCAGCCTGGGCCCCATAGCAAGACTCTGACTCATGAAAGGAAAACAAAAGAGTTAACTTTCCTAAGTAGATGAACATCTACAACTTGTGGAAAGAGCAGCTTCTTGTAACATTTCAAACTGATTTTTAGAGATTAATAAATATGTCAAAACCTTCCCAATTAAAAATATACCCTAGACTGTTTGATCTGTCACATGTCAGTAAACTCAACAATTATTAAAATTCCCATTGCTACCATTCACCTACTGAGATAACCTACTTAAAAATCATGGGTCCAGAGCTGGAGAGATAGCTCAGCAATTTGGAGTACTTTAAGCTCTTCCAGAGGACTGGGGGTTTGGGTTAGGGTGTGATTCTCAGCATCCACATTGTGGTTCACAATCATCTGTAAGTCTGGTTCCAGGAGCTTGTGGGAGGGAGGACCACTTGTCGGTTCCTGGCCACCCCACTAGCTTAGACTCAAAATAATCACACAGAAACTGTATTAATTAAATCACTACTTGGCCCTTTAATTTTAGTTTCTTATTGGCTACCTCTTATATTAATTTAACCCATTTCTATTAATCTGCATATTGCCACGTGGCTGTGACTTACTGGGTAAAGTTCCCAGCATCTGTCTCTGGTGGCTCCATGGCTTCCCTCTGACTCTGCCCTTCTTTCTCCCAGCATTCAGCCTAGCTTTCTGCATTTAGTTCTTTTCTTCCCTGCCATAGGCTCAAAGCAGTTCTTTATTCATTAACCAANCTGGTGGCTCCATGGCTTCCCTCTGACTCTGCCCTTCTTTCTCCCAGCATTCAGCCTAGCTTTCTGCATTTAGTTCTTTTCTTCCCTGCCATAGGCTCAAAGCAGTTCTTTATTCATTAACCAATAAAAGCAACACATAGACAGAAGGAACTCCCACACCAGGGGATCTGCTACCCTCTTCTGGTTTCTATAGAAATCATGCATGAGTCTTGTGCACATGCATACATGGATAGAAACAATCCTACACATAAAATAAAATAACCTTTAAAAACCATGAGTCTATTTCAATTTCTTAAATGCCTACCTTGAATTAGGATTGTGGGGTGATCTCTTCTCTCCGTTGAGAATGCCAAATTATTTAGTTACATAAAAGAGCAAACCTGGATAGACTTCTTGTTTCGAAGATATTAATGCCAATCTTTGTTCTCTCAAATATTTATGTATTCGGTTTAATTTTTTTCAACTACTGAAAGGTGTTCATTCATTAAGGAAATGATGATGGTGTTCCGGGTATTTGGACTGACTTTTCAATGCAGTTTTATTCAGAGGATGCTATCGGGCAGTCTTGAATTCACAAGTGATTACTCTAGGAATAATTACATGGGAAACAGCTGTACCAGAGGATTAATTTCCTTTGTATTTCCTTGACTCCTTTTGGAGTGGGGGAATTTTTGAATGTTAAAGAACTTTGGGACATCCAGTGTAGGATGGCAGCTAAGAAGTATGCCCAGGGGAACATGGGAGAACAGAAGAGGCAACCCAATAAAGGAGTGGATGGAATGAGGGAGAAGGAATAGAAGAACATTGGGAATTAAGAAAGAGGTGATAGAAGAGCTGAAATACACAGAGAAATAAAAGCTAACTCAGAACAAAGTACCAATCTGATGTGGGCTCTCCAGGGGGAAGGCAACCCTAATCCACAACCACGGGGTCACCCAGACAGCCTTGGTGATAGTATACCACCAGACCTCGCAGCAGGAAAAAGCTACAGCTGCCTTAAATGCAGGCCAGCATCAGAGAACAAAGCAAAATCTGCTTTGTTGTTTCTTGTGTCTCAAAATGCTAGAGCCAGGTGCTTTCTTTGCTCCTTCATATATCCAAATGATTTGGCATTCTCAACAGAGACCCCCACAATCCCAATTCAAGGTGGGCATTTAAGCAATTAAAATAGACTCGTGATTTTTAAAGGATATTTTATTTTATGTGTATGATCATTTCTATCCACGTATGGGGATGCTCTGGAGATTGTCAAACAAGGAGCAATCACAGGTCAGCCAGCCCAGGAGCACCCTATCACATTTTCTGTGGAGACAGATAAATGAGCCAAACACAGAGAAAGGAGAGGCAGATGGAGACCTGCTGAGATGTCTTGGCAGTGGGAATTGTGAAGGGGGTGGTGATGAGTAACCTACTGCTCTGTGGAGTGGAGGGAGCTACATTGCCTGTGGCGTGCCGTGGAAGCTACGAATTCTAAGGCCATGACCAATGGCAGTCTCTGCATCCTCAGCATCCTCCCTCTGCTGGATGGTTCCTAGCTGGGCTGAGTCTGAAATTGCCAAGACTATTGGGAAGAAAGCTCGTCTCCTTTAGGCCTCCTCTTGCAGTGCAAAGCTGGCAGTTCTATTTGCTTCAGCTGCTTTCCAATGCATTTAACAGATACTTCTTAATGTAGACATATGTTCCTCTTGGGCATACAGGCTGTGTGCTTTTGAAGCACGTAGTCCCCTGCCCAGTGCAAGGCGACAAAGCTCACAAGGCCATCAGTGGTCCTGCATGCACAGAGAAGCAAGATTTCTATAGTAACTGTAGTCCTCATTGTAACAACATAGCCTTGACTGTCTCAATGCTCAATCCCTAACAACACCACTCAGAAGAACTGCAATAGACTTTAGCTGGAACCTGACTCCTCCACCTTGCTTTAGAGGCTCCAATGCCAGTGAAATCAGTGAAAGAAACTTTATCTAGTTCATGGCTTTTTAAAAAAGCAGCTTCCTGTTCTTTTTACTGCATTTTTAACATTGTTTCTACTTCGTTTTATTAAAAAACCCGTTTACATTTTCTTCTCTTTTCTTCTTTTATTTACCAATTTTATTTATTTTATGAGCAAGTTTTTCTTTGTCTTCCTGACTCTTGTGCTGAACAAAATTTATCATAGATCTTAATGTAAGACATAAAACTTTGAAACCTGGTGTGGGAGAATTGTCTGTATTCTGTCAATCGTGTTTTAAATAAACGCTGA
>LOEQ01001260.1:268886-297040 GCA_001685075.1 Bramus lutescens
AGATAGATAGATAGATAGATAGATAGATAGATAGATAGATAGATAGATGTAAAAGCATGCACAGCCCCTAGGCTGTTGGACTATTTTATTGTAAGCTACAACATAGTGGCATGGTTATCACAGAAGTAACCAATCACTTTTTAATTAGTTTTCAGTCCCAGTCCATAAGATGAATCCTATACTTGGAACGCTTATGGGGACAAGAACCTATGCCTAGATAGATTAGAGATCTTAAAAAGAGAACCTAATACTGGTAAATGAATATAGATTTAAACTAGCTTCTAATGATGTATTGTTATATCCATATATTCAATGCATCTCTCAGTCCTCATCTGAGAATATTCTATTCACAGTGGATGGTGATTTAAAAAAAAGAGCCACAACTGGTTAATGTTGAGATAATAAGAGACAGTAAAATGCTCAGCTCTAAACAGAGTGCATCCACAGATTCCTAGAATTGAGATATACAATATAAGGACAGGCATAGCTTTGGGGTCATAATTCAGCCTACCTAGCAGAGAATCATCCATGTCCTGTGTATATTGGGCTTCTGCTGAAACTTTATTTAAAGGGTAAAGTACATAAGTATGTCTTACACACTCAATCAATGCCCATCTCTTGCTCATTCTGTTGATAAAACACTTTGCATTGGGCTGTGGAAGTACCTTAGTTGATAAAGCACTTACCAGTATTTCACAAAGCCATAAATTAACCCCCAGAACTAGATCAATGGAGTATGATAGTCCACTCCTTTATCCCAGTTCTGGAGAAATAAAGGCAGGAGGATCAGAAGTTCAACGTCATCCTTTGCTGCACAGGGAGACTGAGGCTAGCCTGGGATAGATGAGATACTCTCTCAGAAATGGAACGTTCTCTAGGTCAGTTGAACTTCTAAACAAGTTGATCTTCATCAGATGCTGACAGGGTTGCAGAATGAAGTAGGTTAGCATTACAGTTGCAGATGTATGTGGACCTGGATGTAGTAATCTTGTCACCTTGGTGTCACCTTGTCACTAGACTATCCAATGCTACAAACATGGCCAGTAACCCATTTATTGCTTATTTAGCTGAAATCTTAAAGGACAGGAAATGAGGAAACTGGGAGATTGATTGACAACTAGATAGAAGAGAAAATATGGATGGATCTGTGAGGCTGAAAGAACAAACTTCTCATTAATACTCGGAAAGATTTCCCCTAGCTCATGTCCTCTTGAAATACCAATCAAAATTTAAGATATTCATTAGCCCTCTTTCCCGTGCCATTAGTAATTCATTAAATGACAACAAAATTAAAAGTTATAGAAGCAGAAACCTGAGTTATGTGAGTATTCAGTATCATATTTTCCTTCATGGGAAATGGCTTCTCATCAGAGATAGACATTTAACGTGGTTCTAATGTGACCAGCCTGCAACACTCATTCCTAAGGACTGGCTAGCTCATTACTCTTAGACTGTTACCATAGAAGAATCAGTGATTTTCTGGCCTTGAAAGAAGAATTGATTCTGCATTTCTCCATGTGCAGTGCCTCTGTGTTCAAGCATCCTTTCTTTGCCTCTGTGTTTAAGCATCTTTTCTTTGCCTCTGTGTTCAAGCATCCTTTCTTTGCTGCTGTGTTCAAGCATCCTTTCTTTGCCTCTGTGTTTAGGCATCATTTCTTTGCCTCTGTGTTCAAGCATCCTTTCTTTGCCTCTGTGTTCAAGCATCCTTTCTTTGCTGCTGTGTTTAAGCATCCTTTCTTTGCCTCTGTGTTCATGCATCCTTTCTTGCTTAAGACAGCTCTTCTAGGTTTCTTTTTCAATGTGGTTATGTTATAAATTCCCCTACTATTTTCTTCTTAAGACAGGATATTATTACATAGATCAGTCTGTTCTTAAATTTATAGTTCCCCAAACTCAACCTTCTAAGTGTAGGGGTTACTGATACACAGTGCTGGGCATGGCTCATATATCAGTTTTGAATGGTAGTTTGACATAGAAGGGTCTATTCACAGCTTTCTCTTAGTACATTCATATATCATTCAACTCCATTTTAACTCTGTGTTTTCTACAGAGAAATTGTTTGTGGATTCTAGTGGAATCCCCAAATATAAAATGAATTGCTTTTCTCTTGCTGCTTTTGAAAGTCCCTCTTTGTTTTAATCAACTTGGCTGTGATATCTCCAAATTCGGATTNTATATATATATATTCATACATGAGTTCTTTGGCCTTATTTGATATGGTCAAAGATTAATGTCTTTCACTGAAGTGTGGAAATTCTAAGCAAACCTTTGGTCAATCTTTGTTTGTTTGTTTATATGGTTATTGCTTTGCTTCCTTGTGAACTTCCTTGCTTCAGTTTTCTGTAGGTTCTTTATTTTACTTCATTCACTATTTTACTTAATCAGACCATGTATAATCTAGTAATTTATCTTAAAATTGGATGATTCTTTCTTCCAAGAACTGAAATTGCTCTTGAGGTTGACCTGGTGAAATTTTCATTTTAATTAGTACGTTTTCAATTCCATAATTTCTGGCTTACTCACTTAATTCTTTAGAAACTACCTATTATCATTGGTGAATATAGTTATGAATATTAAGTATAAGTATATTAAATATATTTAAAGTCCTTACCTATGAAATCAACCATGAGAGCCCCTTCAGAGGTAGATTGCTGTAGAGCTCCCCAGGTAGGATCTACACTTTCTTATTCTTTGCATACATAACAATTATTTGATGAAAGACAGTTATTCTAGGTAATATGGTGGTTATAAAAGTCATCCTAACACTTCCACGGAATTTTTGTTAGTGCCATCTTGGTTTTTGATTTTCTGTAATTATTTAGTAGTGTCTATTTGCTGTCATGAGTAGACACTGACACCTCACACAGACATATATCCAGTCAAAATGCTAATGCACATAAAATAAGAATAAATCATTTTAAAAGGGGAATTATCTCCATGAACAGAATTCTTCCAGGGAAATCAGGTCAAGCAATGGAATCCTCTAAGAATGAAGCCTCGGGGAATTGGGAGTAGGTCATGTTAAATATTACTACGCCCGTTCCAATCAACTCACTAACTTTTCTCTACTATGCTATTTTCAGGCTTTATGTAAGTCTGTTTCTCAGAGGTCTGAAGCTGGTTTTGATGCCTCTGTGGGTGTTCTTATTGTTCAACTGCAAAGCTGGAGGTCCTGGCTCTGCCATGCCTTGGCCACTAATTTTGGATGGGGCTTGACACCTTCTCCTTCACATCCTTCTGGTAGCCACACCATTCATGGATTTGCTTGGGTTGATAGTTATGTTTTAAAAAAATACTGCATTTTGTAGCAAAAGAAGTTAGCAGCATAGACTATAGCCAACAAGACTTTTCAACTTTACCATTTACCTTACATCTAGAAGAAAGATTACTCAACAACTGTTGTGGAGACATAGACTTGCTGACTTAGCTCATAAGTAGTATGTAGGCTTAATCAGTCACCAACTTGTGACCCTGCTTATTGTCACCTAAATAAACAGATTAAGAGCCAAGGACAGGCCCGTCATTGACTCTTGTTTTTGCTACACTCAATGCAAATATTTTCACCTGCCGTTATTTTCCTTACAAACACTTTTCCTTCTGTTGTGATGACACTGACTACCCTTACCTGTCAATCATTTTCTTTCAGTTTAAGAACAAACTTGGGTCCTATAAGAATCAGAAATGTTATAGGTAGAGAAAATGAACAAGGACTGTATAGATGTTGAGTACCTCAGAGGGTGGCAGTGTGCAACTTCATTCTCCAAAGTTTAGGGCATCTCAGCATCCCTTGAATGTTGTTATATTTGAAACAATTGTTAATTAAGGAGGAGCTGTTGTTTCAGAAACAGCTTGTTCATTATCTCTGCTAGTAAACATTGTATCTATCCTGTGCTAACATACCAGGCCATACTTCCTTGGGCTACTCTCACCCCAAGAAGATATTTGAAGCAGCCATACCTGCTTCCTGTCAGGTTTTGTTAAGGAATACCTTAGACTTGGTGATGACTTTCTCAGGGTTGGACCACAGGCTGAGGCTTTCCCTATCCACTTATCTCTTCCTTGTTTCCTTTCATAGTTATAAATCCTGCAGCGTGGTCTGAATCCTTTCCCTGTTATCCCCACTACACTCCATCTATTCTCAGAGATGCTTCTCTCTACAGATTTCATGTATGTATGAGTCTTTCTGCAAATGTTCTCTTGAAAGCTCTGGAATAGCACAGGAGAATTCCTGTGTATTATATCCCCAAATCATCAAAGCACTGTTCTGACGATGACTACACAGGTGTGTGGCCCAGCCTCTAGGAAAGAGTTGCATCTGGATGTGAACGTCTCAGCTAGAAACATGTTAGGCCGGACTATTCATGGGGTGAACATACCAGCAGAGAGTTTGGGGTTTGACTTTTCACAAATAAACAAGTATCTGCTTCAGAAATGACCTGATTCATGGAGTGACTAGGAAGAACAACAAAGTACGAAAATCTGTGTTCTCTCCTTTTATATGTGGTTAAATTACAATGTATTTGAAAGAAAGTAAATTGATACGGTGTCATATGGAAATGAGCATTTCTAGAGAAAAACTCTAAGTGTACAATAATGAGGTGGCGGTTAAGATCCTGATCTCCATGGGGAAGAGTGTGGAGCAAGGAGATGGGACTAAAACGGATGTATTACTTGATGCCAGGATTGTTTCAGTTCTCAAAAAAAAAGTTTTGGTCCATATGTTTCTTTGACTGTGGTCATAGTAACCGAAAAAAAAAATTAGAGACTGTAAACCAAGAAATCCCAGAGGCTAAAATAAACACAAAGGCAGTTTTTTTTTGTTTTTAAATTAATTAGGAGGTACAAGCTTCTTTAGAAATTGAAGACATGCTATCAAGGGAAGGAGATTTGGGATTTTAGGCAAACAACGGGTGAAGTGAGGTTCTGAAGACCTGTCGGTTGCCCCCATTCATTGCATGACTCATTCTGAGCATTTAGTTTGCTGCTGCTGGGTCTTTCCATACATTAAGCTATGTGCGATTGTCAGACACGCCTGACTGACAGATGTCAAGGTATGAGGGTGACATCTCCAGTGAGCTGTCAACAACTGACAGTTAAGCTGCATAACTGGGGACTTAGAAGCTGCTGCAACCTATTGGGTTGTGTTGTTAGTCTGTTCTTTCTGATAGCATTTTACATCTGGAAGTTGAAGTTTGGGTGACTAGAGTCTACAAAGCAAGCTGAGCCCCGATCCCTAAGAACTCTGTTACTCACAGAGATGTTTTGCTCCTCTTTGGCCAAACTGCAGCCACCCTACTTTTATATTCACAAACCTCCGACAAAGCAAGCATCGTCATGTAACAAATAACAGGATTGCAGCAGGGTGTGTTGGCCCTGAAAATGAGGTGGGTCATGAGCTAATAGCTAGTTTAACTGTTATTTGCCTGTAGACATTAATTTAAATCTTCCCAGTATGTCCATGCGTATTGATTTTTTTTCCAGTTTGAAATGTTTGCTTTTCAACAGTCACAGAAGGAACTCTAATTGATGATAGAAAGTTTATATACTGATTGAAGCTAATCAAGGCAGGGCTTGGAGCTTGTGTGGTGACTCCAAGAATGTGTAGAGATAGACGACCCACTCCACATGTACTGAGTCGCCTGCGTTTTTGATCCCAGCTCCACACACACCAAGTTAAGTCACTAGTGCCCTCATTGAACATCAGACCAGTGCTGCTGGTTCACTGAGGATCCTTACAGCAATGAGCTTAGGTTTTGCTTTATCCTAAAAGTTGTAGAAGACAATCATAACAATACCTTTTCAGTTCTGTCGATTACCTCAGTATTTAAACATCCATCTTATGAAAAGTCATGTCGGAGCAAGGGTGATGGCAGCTAAAGCATTTGCTGCAAATGTGTGAGGACCTAAGTTAGATTCCCCAGAATTTATGTAAAAGTGAAAAGCTGTAGAGGAGTCATTTGTAATCCCAGTTCTCCTACAAAGAGATGAGAAATGGACAGAGAGGAATCTTTGGAAGCTCGTGGCCAGCTAGCCTACTGTCTGCAAAGGAAGAACTGTAGAAGCCACCTTTAGAAGGTAAGGACCAATACCAAGGTTGTTCTCTGACCTCCACACGTGCACCATGGAATGTGTATATTTATACACAAGAATCATGTACACACACACATATATACACACATAAACATGCACACTTAGAAAATAAAGTGTGTGTGTGTGTGTGAATGTTTGCTTTTCACACCAAGCAAGTAACAGCACAGCAAAAAGACATGCAAAGGAATGTCATTTGAGGAAGAACTGAGTTCTATGAACTAGTTACATAAATATAATAATGCCAGTGCCTGAATTACTCACTAGGCAGTTAAATTTTTATCCAATAGATGCCATTCTTGGGAATTTGAGTTCATTATCTTAGCTCTGTTTTAGCCATTGAAGTTTGTATATTTCATCATTTTGTAGATAAATAGAACAAAGCTCAATAAAAATCTCAAAAGGCATGTGACTCAATTCCTAGGTCAGACACATAATGTCTACTCATCCCAGATAAGAAACCAACAACAGACCAAAGTAACACTGTCACTCAAGTCCACCTTGATGAGCCAGTGATTTTATTGAGGTTACTGACGGGTGTGGAAAAGGGATTACTCACAAGAACACAGACAACTCAAAGACTGTGTCACCAAAACTGCACCCTAGCATTGGTGGGGACTCATGAAAACTGGTTCCCTGGAGCTCTCTGCATGACTTGCAGGCAGCTGGACAGACAGAGCATCTCCTCTCCTTAGCCCTCCTAACCATTTACATAACATTTGAGAAATGGGGGCCTTCTCAGTCTTGTAAATTTCGTGGACTTCTTAAAACTAGTGACCTGTTTACTCACAAGTCTTAAGGGACCTGTCTTTCAAACTTCCTGAGTCTCAAAGAGATTGTCCTCCAGGACGGAATGCCTCAACAAAGGAAATCGCAGCACAACACTCAACCCCTTCCTCTGGCTCCTGTATTTTTTTGATCGTCTCTTACAGAGTCTTGGAGGGGGTGATATAGATGTTTATATAAGACTATGGCATTTGGTCATCATGCCACAGCAAGAGTCATTTGTCCTTAGGAGCCTCACAGGTGGTTATGCATCTCTGTAGGATGCCCCCAATTTTTGCAAAGATGCTTCCCTTTGTAGATGATTAAGGGTTTAGTGCCAACCAATAATTCCTTCCTAAAGAGTGGACCTTTAATCCAGTCAGAAAACAGTGGGTTTTACTCAAAACAGTCCACACCACCATTGCACTTATAGTCACATCATACTTGACATTTTTGAAAGTTCATGGCAAAGTATGTCTGTGGCTCATAATTAACTCCTAGTTGCCTGCACAGATCCTCCAGCATTACAAAGGCTAGCCTGTAACATGAGGGGTCTGCTTGTTGGGGTTTCTGCCCTGCCCAGTTACCCACAGCCGGCAGGCCCCAAAGAAAATCACACAGAGATCTCCTTAAGATTATAAACTGATTGGCCCATTAGCTCAGTCTTCTTATTAGCTCTTGTAGTTTNTGCCTCTACTTCCTATCTGGTTGACCCGCCTATACTTCCTGCCTGGCCAATCAGTGTTTTATTAAAATATGATTGACAAAATACAGATAATTCTCTGGTACCACTAGCCAATAAGTAGGGAGCTTCCAGTTCAGTTCCAGCCTCATTTTGTTTCTCTTGCAACCAATATGTGTTTGATCTTCAGCAGTAAGGTCTTCTCATCTTTCTTGGTATGTAGCCAACAGCAATGGCCTTATCATTTGGGTGTCTCTAGGACTTCCCTGGCCTATAATTCATAGAAAAGTAATCAACCTCTGGTACTGGAAATTTTTATTAACAGTCATGTTGCTCTCTGATATATCTTTCCTCTTCCATGTATTTTAAAATATTTTAACTGGGGCTAGAGAGATTGCTTAGCCATTAGGAGCAGCAACTGTTCTTCCAGGGGATGACAGTTCAATTCCCATCACTTACATGTGGCTCCCAACCATCTGTAACTCCAGTCTGATTGCCTTCTTCTGGCTGTTGTGGGCACTGTGCATTCATGGCCCACACACATAAACTCATATAGATCAAATAAAATTTCAAACAATTAAATATTTTTACTGTTGATTTAACTTTTTAATTGAAACATTAAAAAGTTCCAATACTGTATGAAAAATCTTCTCATTCTTATCCATTCTTTTGTCCAAAGACTACTATTTGGGTAAGGTGACACAGATGGATAATACTAACCCATTTAGCCCTTTTAACTCTATAGACATTTTTGAGCCATCCAGCATCCTCATCCTGGGCCGCTACTATTTCCACAAGGCTGCTATGTTTTCTTTACCCCTGATGGTGCTAGCAGGGTCAGTGTGATTCTCTATATGGCTTGGGCTCAAGGTATGCTTGCTGTGCCAAGTGCTGGAGACATCTTCTTTCTTCTGATAGGTTCTGGGTCAGTACTATAATCCTTGACTTTGCAATGGCCACACAGCTGCTGGAAGGTCCCAAACCTGGATGAACTATGCCCCAGTATATTTTACATCACGTACTGTGGAAGGACATTTGCCCACTACTAGGACAGGATCAATGTCTTCCTCTCTAGACTGTTGAGCAGGCCTTAAAGCCTTCTACAAGCTTGCTAGAACATTATCTGGCTTTCTTCTTCCTCCAAGAACTCCAGATCAATACAAACCTTACCACATTCCTTTGAGTGGCCCATACACACCCTCTGTCTGTTTTAGTCATTCTTAACCACTTCCTTATTTCTTTTGCATTTTACAATTTACGCATTGGTCTATGGCATTTAGACTTGCCAAGCTCTTCTTATGTCATAAAGGTCATGTCCTACCATGGGGTTCAGCAAAGCCACTGAAGCCCCACCACCCCAGATTCATGTTGAATTGACCTTTCTTTAAAACCTCCTGTAAACACAGTTCCAGCGGATCCAGTGAACAGGTGGGCAGCATGCCTGGCCTTTCTCATGCACAGTTCTCTCAGTGACGCCTGCTCTTCCTTTCTAGCCTTCCAGTCCCGGATAGTCATGGTGACCTTGCTGGTAATAATAAATGTCCCTGATGGTTCCTATGTAAAGCACTTATTTCCCTCACATTGGTGGCTCAGATGATGCAGCTTTTGTCCCCAGGAGAGATGGGTGGTTCCTCTACTCAGTTCTCCATGTCCAGCCCTCAGACTGATGTCATCTTCCCCCAGACCCACAGCCGCTTGAGTAAGGCTGTCACAGGAACTTTTGTTGCTTTCTTAAAATTGTGTTTCTACTTTAAGTAGTTGAGAGACAGGAAACTCGCTGACTGTGGTGGTCTCTTGCACTGGGACATTTTTAAGCTCCCCATCTGCATGCTGAATCATGCATTGTCCCTTCCACTGTATCAGAGGTCAGACTGGGGGGGCGGGGTGGGGAGGTTCTTTATCACCTTTAACTTGCTCTGTTTGCTGGCTCTTCTTGTGACGCCAACTTTCGGCTCTTGAGAAGGACGCTTTAACTAGATACAAGTTGTGTTGTTGGGTTTTCTTTACCTTGAGCCCCCATCCCAGCAATCAGAAGTGACTCGATCTCATCTTTTCCTTTTTATACTTTTTCCTAATAAGAGGTTTCCTGGTTGTTTTTGTTTGTTTGTTTGTATTTTTTTTGTCAGCCTGAAACAAACTTAGATGCATCTGGGAAGAGAGAGCCTCATTTGAGGAAATGCCTCTGTCATATTGCCTAATGCAAGTCTATAGAGCATTTTATTAATTAATAATAATGTGGGAGGACCTAGCTTAATGTAGGCTGTGTCATTCCTGGGCAGGTTGTCCTAGGGTATATAGGAAAGGAAGCTATGTGGAGCAAGCCAGTAAACATTTCTTCTGGCCTCTTCTTTAGTTCCTGCCTTAAGTTCCTACACTGACTTTTTTTCATTATGGACAATAATATGTAAGCTTTAATAAACCCTTTCTTCTCCTTTGGCCTTGGTGTTCTATCATAGCATACTTTACTTAGTAAAGTAACTAAGACAAGAAGATAATGTAGAGACTAGCAACCACAAGCCCTCTCTCCATCGTAATTCCTCCCTTAAACAAGTAAGTGCTTCATGGATGAACCCCCATTCCTAAGCGGTCAGCCGTAAACACATATGTGTAAGTACAGCAGCACTAAGTGGTCTCAAAAGATTGTATATATATATACACAGAGAGAGAGAGAGAAAGAGAGAGAGAGATTACAGGAAAAGAGAAGGGATCGTAGGCACTGGAGGAGAGAGAAAGTGAAAAGAAAATCACATAAAACAGTGTACTCATATATAAAATTCTCAAGGGGTGGGGAGAGTTCTTTCTGAGAAGACAATGGAGCCTTAGCTGAATGGGTTGCCACCCACAAAAGAAGTTACACAGCTGAGACTGCAAGCTGCTTATGATCATGCCACATACAAGTTACCTTCGTAGGTTATATAGTACATTCTTCAGTGCTTCAGCTCTTGGGGGAGCATCCCCATACTTCTGAAGAGGACCCTACTCACCAAGAACGAACAAGACCCCATGTCAAGCGCTGAAGATGGTCATAGGATTCTCCTCAGTGGACGCTTCCAACTCAGGCAGCTCAGCTGTGGCTGTGCATCCAATTACCTACAAGGAGGCTCAACCACCACCACAACAAGGAGTCATGCCATCCCATACCTCACAGGGAAAGGCAGCCCTATCGTCATCTTCCCCATGGACACTCCCAACATTACACAGAACATCTACTGTTACATTCATAGCACCCACTTCAAAGGTCATTCAGCCACTCCTCCCCAGCTCATCTCTGGCACTATTTGTCCACTGCCCAGGCATTGTTTGTGTTGTGTGGCACTCTCCTTGGGGAGGCACAGCCTAAACATCTAGTCACGGCAAATAGAAAACTGACAGCAGATCAAAGTAACAATACATCTAAGTCCAATTTGGTGAATGAATGAGCTTACTGGGGTTTACTTACAAGAGCAGAAATGAATCAAAGATAGATGCATCGCTGAAAACTTTAACCTAGCATAGTTAATGACCAGAATCTGGAGCTCCCTACATACTTTATATTTTTTATGTATCCTTATGGCTTCATACCTTTGGAGAATGAGGGACCTGGTAAGGTTCAGGGTCTGCTTGAGACTTGTGAGTTGTTTGCTTCTGAGTCTTAAGAGACACTCTTTAAAACTCTTGAATCTTAGCTCCCCTCCAGGATAGAATGTTTAAGTTGGCCCCCAACTCAGAGGGAATTGCTACACAGCAAAAGGTTACAGGAATTTGTCAACTATCTCATAGTCTGTATGTTACAAGGCTGTAGTCTGGTACCATGCCAATTTCTTCTTCAAACCATTATTTATAATATGTCAAAATAAGCAGCTGGCATAATGAAAAGGGAAAGTGTTGGGAGCAGTGAGCCCCCAGATCCTGAATTTCTTGTAAACAGCTTGTTTTCCCCTGATCTGAGTGCCTACAGCTGCTCTGAGCACGAGACCCTCAGGAGTTCCTGATGGCAGGAGAGTGGTTTCTGGTGGGTTTAGCTGGGGCATGGCTGTCCCTATATAAGCTGCCCCTGGACACAGTAAAGGGGGCATTATTGGGGCATTCTGGCATCAAGGATGACCTGTGTACCTGTGTCTCTCTGTCTGTGTGTCTTTGTGTGTTTCAATCTCCAGCCCCTTGCCTGAAGCTCGCGAACTGTATGATAGCGCATAGAATGCAAACAGGCATTGTGTGCGCTGCACGAAAGCTTTGTAAGTTGACTTTTAAGGCAGTCTTTCAAACACTGATTGTAGCTTTACAAGTAAAAATGACAACTCACGGGGGGGGAGGGGATGGAAACTGAGTTGTATCTCAAGGGTATTATTCACTGACAAAGTTAACAGTGACTGAATGGAAGGTACTCGTGAGAACCAGCTGTATTGGTACAGGACAAAGAGGCCTTAAGGTCAAGTCTATTGAAAACATAAAACAAAATAGATTTGAATGAGAGGCGAGTTTGAACTGCAGGCAATGCTCTGTATGTGGTCAGAGAGACCAGATTGCCGGTATGAAAGCTGGACCCATTGATTTGAGCAGATATACAAATTTGGTTCACATCACACTAAAAAGATTTTCACCAACTCGGGTTTCTAGATTAATTCTAAATTTCATCAACCACTGTTGTTTTAGTATTTCACTAGTTTTGGAAAGAAACACATTGTTTTCTTTCAGTTAATGACAGCTCTATAAAATGTACAAAACTAACAGAATTACAAATCATTTTTACCTAAAGATAAGAAATGGTTTATTTCCCATAAAGAGACAACTCATTTCTTTGCTCCCCATCTAAAGACTTCTTCATCTACTTCTAAATGCACATCCATAATCCCAAGTGCCTATATATGAGATACTTTGGATTTTCCTTCAAATTGGTTGAACCATAATGATAATTCCTTGATTAATTGATGGATTAATAGTCCTTTTACAAGTGTTCATTTATAGTTGAGGTTCATGCTCTCTTTCCCTGTTTCATAGAGTAGAGACATGTGTCTACTTTTATGCTTTCTTACCTTCCAACAGGCTCTAGATACTCTGATTCCACAGCCCACACAAGTCCAAGATTCTTTCCTTGGTCAAACATGAACTTTCTTCTAGACTGATCTGTGTATGTCCACGCAATATGTACTTTAGAAAAGAGCCTTGCTCAGTGAGTTTAGCAAGAATCCACAGCTCTGATATCTGATTAGCTTTCACATCTCATTGGGCTCCATGTCTTTCACCCTACACAAAATATTTGGTGACCTAACCTTTCTTCAGTAAGAATCCTGTTAGGTCAGTTTAGCCAGAATCCCCTGGAGTCCTAAGGCTTCCCTTTGGTTACTGCCTACCCACTTCACCTGCTCTATAAATTTCTACTTGTCCTTGTTATATTGACATTGCCACCCAATTTCTCCTCATATCATCGCACTGCGGCCTCTATATCTGTCATAATTGTCCTTAATAGTCTTTGTCATGCTTCAGCAAGGGTCATTGAATACTTTTTTCTTAAATGCATTGGCTAATTTAAAGTCAACTTATCACAAGCTAGCATTGTTTTGGAAGAGGGAACCTTAGAGAAAATGCCCCCACCAGATTGACCTGTGGGAAAGCTTGTGGTACATTTTCTTGACTGATGATTGATGTTAGAAGGCCTAGGTAACTATGAGTGCTGCCATTCCTGGACTTGTGGCCCTAGGCTCTATATGAAAGCAGGATGAGCAAACTATGGAGAGCAAGTCAGTAGGCAGCTCCCCTCCATGGTCTCTGGGTTCCTGTCCTGTTTGATTTCTTGTACTTACTTCCTGTGGTGATGGTCTGTGATGTGGAAGCATAAACAAAGCTTTTCCTCTCCAAGTTGCTCTTTGACCATGGCGTCTCGTCACAGCAGTAGAAACCCTACTTAAGACTGCACACCTCTCAAGCTATGTCTTGCCTGTGTGACACCACAGAGCAGGGTAAGTCAGGCATCTTTTCGTCCCACTCTTCGTCTCATTGACTCTTGCATTTCCGCCATTCTTTCATAGACACACAAAGGACTCCCTCTAGACTTTAGCGTTTACCAAACTCTAGACCTCACTGGAATCTCAGATCCCCATCAAGAGGGCAGTGGAGGAGATGTCAACACCCCAATTTAGTGACGTGAAACTGAGCTGAGCAATTAATGGGATCTGTCATTATCACAAGGAGACTGATGAAGTCAGTGCCTGGGCTCACATCTTTTGCTTCTGGTGTCTTTTCTGTAGCTGTGTTGGGGGAGGAAGGGACTGTAGCATCTAGAGCATCATGCTGTAGGTAGGATGCTACCTGCTGCTCATGGTAGGATGTTATCTGCTGCATGGTACACTGCCTTCTCTATGATCCTGGAGAGAATTCAGAAGCCTGCAGAACTCACCCTGTGGTGCAAAACCAGAACACCAGACTTGCCAACAACTTCTCCATCATAAAGCTATCTTCCCATCCTGCGAGTTTCCTGTGCCTGCTACCCTAATGTTGTGACAGTATCACAATAGGGCCCATTCTCCCTCGACTCCTCCCCTAAGTCATCCTGAAACTAACCATTGCTAGGCAGCCCTCAATATCTTATTGTCTGTCCCTTCTCCCTGGGAGAATTTAATTACCTGTGGTCACCATAGATACAGATTCTTCTTAAGTTTTCAATTTCCTTTGGGAAACAGTGTTGAAATGTGTTTGCCTGAGCCTTGCCTGAAATGCCACATGCCATGGAGAGAAACTGCAGTAATACAAGCTGCATTGTCTACACTCAGACTTGAACTTCAGCTCCAGGAGCATGGGTGGGGTATGGTAAGCACTGTTTATCAAACCTCACGCTCTCAGCCCTGACTCTGTGACTCCTTGTACCGTGGGTGTACCTTGGGATCAGACCCTTTCTTCTAAGAATATTCTCTTTTTGGAGGACAGAATGTTTATCCCCATGTCCTCTCTTTCTGAACGGTGGTTTCATTTGTGGCTTAAGGACTCTGGTGACATGTTCCCTCCCCTCCCTGGGCATGCAACCCCTTTAGTGATGACACAGTTAGATACTGCTGACTCCTGAACGCGATCCAGGGGAAGCACAAACTCAAAACAAGGGCTACTTCAGCCTGAAACAGAACACCAGTGAAACCCGGAGTTGGTCTCGCCTTTTCCCGGTTTACTCAGAAAAACTCCTACAAGGAAACAAAAATAAATGAAGCTCTGCAGGTCTTCCTTCCTTCGAGCTGCCAGAGAGGACGCTACTAGGATATACAGCCTCTATTTTAAATGTTTCTGATTGGTTCTGCATCTAGTTACCAGAAGCTCAAAAGAATGAAAACACAGAAACTGAAAACTTTATATTAAAAAAAAGAATATTCTTCCTTCTCTTTCCTTTGCTGGAGACCATCTTTCTGTAGCTTCAATAGCAGCAGGTCAGCAGTCAGCAGTCTGGTGGGAAAGTATTGTGACAGTATCTGTGTCTTGCAGCTCATAGTGGGGCCTGCCTTGGTCCTGTTCTTCCTCAAAGGCATCCTAGCTTGGAGAAGGCAGGGAAGTGGAAATTTTTAGCCCTAACGTGTTCCAGAATGTAAGCACCCATGGCTTCGAAATGCATCAGAGTCCTGGGAAGAAAATGAATTCATTAGTCCATTGATTCACAGATGCAAGGGACTCACAGGAGTGAGGTGCGCTTAGCGGGCTTCTCATCAATTTCTTTTGGCCAATGTGCCTCTGGGGGGAAAAAACAGCTGGGACTGAGCCTTAAGAGCTTTCTGTTGGTGCTGCTTGGTTTTCTTGGAGGATTAGAAATAAGATCATTAACAGAGTTTTTACAGAAAAAAAATACCTAAAACATGCAAGAAACTAGCTATTTTATTAGTGGCTAAAATATATTTACAAAACCCTTTAGCAACATCAACATAATTGCTGGCTTCTACATTTCTGAATTCTACTTGGCCTGATTTGGGGGCATCATAGAATATATTAGAAATTCTTTTGTTTGTGGCTTGCTAAAACATTTATCTTTCCCTCAACATTTATAAGATAGATGGTAATATTTTGGTGTTCATTGACCCTCCAGCACAACAGGCTGAAACTGGGATTGATAAACTCATTTGAAGATAGATAAAGATTAAAATTATGTTCTAGGACAACTGTCCCAAATTTGGCTACAAATAAGCAAGTGGAGATTGTGCTTTGACTGGACATTGTGACTCCATTCCCAGGCTGTCTTGCTTTGGCTCATGACCAGTGGACTCTGTACGAGACAAGCAGTATGGTGACACGGGTTTTAAATGTTCTCCATTGCTGTCACACAACCCTCTCCAATGCCAGCTAATACCCACCATTAAACCAACAAGATGACACCTTAGAAAACGCCAAGTGTTGTTTATACCATTTTGGGTGATTATATCGACGAATGTCTTGTGTTACAAGTCCATGTACTTAGGCCTAAATAATAATCAACAAATTAATATATTTATTATTACAAAGATAGATAATAATCTGAAAATTGCACAGATCATCCTGTTCAATCCTTAAGATCACTCTGTAAGACCACCTTTTAATTTGTTGGCAAATTCCAGCTTAGGAATGCACTTAACTCACCTAATGTATGACTTCAGAGCCTGAGTTCTGAATTAATTATACTCATTTGATGCCTAAATGTCAGTTTAGCAAGCTTCTGAGTTGGTAAAGAACATTCGAGGGGCTTCCTTACTGAAGACTCAAGTTCTGTCTGCACACCTGTGGTGAGCAGGCATCCGTCAAGAAGGAATGACAATTCCATCACAGGATTAGCTGGTATCTCCAGCCCTACCTCTAAGAACACATAAGTTCTGCCCAAGAAGGAAAGTGCAGAAGCAGACAGCCTCAGTGAGAAAAAGGGAGTATGAGGATGGGAAGATGATAATGTGTCTGAAATCTCTTCCCGCACTGTGCTGGCAGAGTCTGGTCCATGGCCAATGCTTCTCTGGTTGTAGACAGAGACAGCACAGCGAACTATGACTTCATGTTAGATTAGAAGAGGAAAGTTAAGATTCCAAGCATAGAGAAAAATCTTTCAAGTAAAAACTGTTGACTAATAAAGAAATGAAAGGAGACGACTTCATTCCACCTTAGAATCCAGTGATCCCCAGTGTTCTTCATGCTAACAATATAGCTTTCAGAGAGTTACAAACAAACAAAACCAATACTCATAGGAGGAAATTAGGATTTGGGGTGTACATCTGCTTTGTTGTTGCCATTGTGTTTGTTTGTTTGTTTGTTTTTCTGTTTTCTGTGTACTTTCTTTTTTAAAGTTGAAAACGAAAATAAAATGTTAAGTTCTTTGGGACCACTGATGGGAAACGTTGGCAGCTTGTGGTTGAGAAGCCAAGCTCTAGATAGGAATTCTCATTTCATTTCTCTCCCTCCCCGTGAACAGAAGCAAAGGCCAAGGGATCGTCCACACCCAGGAGGAAACTCCCTCTGATGTACAGCTTGGTACCTAATGGAGAAACTCCCTAAGTGAAACCCACAACCCAGAGCATTCCCAGACACTTGCTAACCCTCAACGTGTACCAAGCATGAGCCGCCACCAAGAAGAACATTGGAAATAATGTTCCACCACTCATGGGAACCCTACTGGATGTCCAAAGAGCTCGTTCTACAGTGAGCCTTCCAGACTGATGGAGCCACCAGCCTCAGCAGCATCACAAGGCCCTCAACCAGTTACCACTTGGTGAGGTGCTTTGGGGCTACCTCCAGTCTCCAATATCCAAAGCCAACCAAGGTGTAGAAATAGAAATGTAGATGTTCTCAGAAGGATAACACCTAGTAAAATAAAGTCTGCTCGTGTGACTGTTGGTCTACAGGATTCAGTGGCCAGACGATTGGAGTGACTCCAGCCACCTCAAACATCTTCTATAGATGTTCACCAGCATCCAAAGAACTGAGTCAGCCCCCTTAAATGGGCAGTAAAGGAAGCAGACAGACAGCTTAGCACACCAGCAGAACTGTTTGTTTGTGTTTCTGTTTCTGTTTCTCACTTACCTTTGCTCTTCGCAGTAGAGGGGGCCTCCCTGCTCCCAAGTTCTACTTTCCACAATTTTAATCACCCATGACCAACTGCCACCCAAACTACTAAATGGAAATTTCCAGAAATGAGTGATTCTCATGTTTTAAATAACTGTTGATAATGCATTATCACACTTGTTCTATTTACTATTAGAGCTAATCTCTCCCCGAGCCTACCTTATATACTATGCCTACTTTATTATAGCCATGTTCATGTAGCAAAAAAACGTAGTCTTTATAGATTTGGGAGCTATTGCAGGTGCAGGCATATACTCAGGGTACCAGATGTGACCTCTATAGAGAAGAGACAGAACTCTACAAAGACAGGCATGCACTACAGATGTGAGCATTGTCTATGGTCCTCAACATTGCATCATGGCTAAGAGTCCTGTTTCCCTGTCAACTAACCTGGATGCTGGTTGCGCTCTGCCTATAGAATGGGGTTCTTTGCTCAGAAATGAGTTTTCTTAATGACTTCCACCATTATGTTGCTCTAAATCCCAGTTCCCTTCTTCTAAATGGCATCGATGTCCAGAAGGAAGTCAGGAGCGTTTGACAGCTTCCTGTAATCCTTAGATACTATTAAACTATTTTGGGAAGAAGCCCTTGACACTTGGATTTCTGTTGCTATGTAGACGGAGTCCGGAAAGGAAGGCACGGCATCTTCTCCGGCTGAAGACTAGGTTGTACACATAACTCTGCACAGGCGCATTCTCGTGACCCGGCTCTGCCTCTGACCTCCAGGAGCTGAGTGAAGACCTACTCACCCCCTCTCTGCAAAGCATAAAGGTCTTTCTTCCTTTGATCACTGCTTCCCAGAATTTTATGTGTTTCTTCCCTCCTCTGAGCTTAGTACGTTCACTTGACAGTGCATGCTTTTTTTTATTAAAATAAAGATATTGTATGATTTACAAAACACATTCTCTTTCAGATTCCCAAGAACAATGGGCTTCTTTGATTTTCATCTCTACTCTGGCCATAGGCACCTGGGTGAGATCACTCATGCAGGGGGAATCTGGAGCAAAGTCATAAGGTCGGAGTTGATATCCATAGGTCATGCTGAAGGACAAGTCCTTTCCCAGTAAGTGAAAGCAGGCAATGTGCTGGCTTTGAGTCTTATTTCAGGACATCATTTTTGACATCTGGAAAACACTAATATCTGAATACCACACCTTCTCTAATATCCCTTCCAGCTCAAAAACATTGCCTTCTCATCAACAGGTAGCAAATGCTGTGACAACTAATTAAAGGAACACAATGAGAGAAAAGTCACAACTGGTAAAGGACCAAAGGCACGATGACCAAAGTATTCTCTCTTGTCCTTTGAGCCATAAGACTAAGCACGCATGCCCATGTGTGCATATAATTCACAGGCAAGTTTCCCCGTCCACCTGAAGAAATACAGGGGCACCTAGAACTTAAGAGAGTCAGAGAAATTTGTAGCAACAGGGAGTGTCTGCTGGTGGCCTTCAAAGATGTATGTGATTCAATCAGATGCAGATGAGCATGGCAGAGATGGGTAAAGCAGTAATAGTCAAAGGCTCTTTATTAAATCAAATGTCATGGGTCTAGCTATCATAGGAAGTAGCATTTCAGAAATGTTCACGCACTTGTAGATGTCCAGGTAGAAGACAGCAAAAGAGTAAGGAAGGAGGAGAGATAAAGTGGTTGGTAAAATTGCCAAGCTGAAGTGTGAAGTTCAAGGTCAGGTTTGGAATAACCACCATGAAAAACTCATCTGAAGAATAATTACTAAACTCCGGGGCCAAACATCACAAACTTCAAATTCAGGGCAGATAAATCCTTTTGTTCATTTTATTGCTAATTAACTGGGACTCTTACATTTCTAAAGTTTATTTTTAAATTACCACTCTAATTATAAAAATAGTGCACAAATCATTGTTCAAAGATTAACCCCTATAATGTAGATTACATCTATCAATATCACTGATTAAATATAACAATGTTGCAACAAAGTTTACCTCTCACTTGAAGTATATTTCTGTATCTTTGAAAACAGAAGAGTTCGAAAAGAATTAAAGCCAACTGTATTCAATTTGCAAGGTGACCAACTTGCCATGGGACCTTTGTCAGTGTCCCAATCTGGAAACTCAAGGAACTGAGTCAAATGACTTCAAAGGTCCCTGACAGTTCTAATTGATTGCTAATTACACATATGTACAGCCTATAGGAATAGGACTTGCTAACCAGTCACACATAATTCTTGACATATTTCAGGCGGTTGTAATAGAGGGTTCCTATAAATTCTAAGAGATGAATTCTTTGTTCTTTGGTTCTTTTTCAGCAATGAGTTTTCCTAATGGCTTCCATCATTGCATATCTCCAAATCCCAGCACCGCCCCCTTGATGTCTGTAAGAGAATCAGAAGAACTTGGTAGATTTCTGTAATCCTTAGATGTGGCTGGCTGTTCTAAGAAGGAGTTAAGTTCTGTGACTCACCAAGGCACAAGACAAGTAAGTATGTGGCTCACCCTTCAAGTTTGTTTGGAACGTCATCCTGTTTTATAGATAGGTGTCCAAAAGCTTCAAAAAAAAAAAGCAAACTCAATAGCTCTGTTCTCAACTGTGAGAATTTTTGTTCTATGGTGATAGAAGAGAGACTCTGGAATGACCCAACAGCCTTAGTGTAGTGAACTAGTTTCTATGGAGCAAAGGACTGTGGGATTTGTAGTGCTCTCTGCTATGCCTGTGCTCGGCTATCCATCTGGACCCAGTAGCTGATGTCTCCTCCTCGGTCTGCTCTCCAGACTCATACTCCTCATCTACCGCGTAGAACAGTGGCTTGGTCCGGATGACGTCCCGCCTGCCCCATCCAGNACTCCTCCCAGCTGCTGTTGCTTCGGTAGCTGAAGCTGAGGGCCTTCTCTCCTCTGTGTAAACTCTTCATCGGGATCATTGCTTGGGTAGGCCGTCTTTCCTGAAGGGACCCTGCTCGCGAGTGTGCTCTGAGCATCAAGGGCTGGAGTCCTGGATCCATGCCGTCGTCGTCTAAGCAGACATCGTGACAAGAATGGAAAGAAAACGTGAAATCGGAGTTAAGACTTCATGCCCAGGTGCAAGGCGGCTCAAGGCTGCAGCTCCTGCTCTCCGCTTTATGGCTAATGTGGATTTCCCTTTCAACACCACAACCTCAGAGGAACTGGGTGGGCAACGCTGTATGCTTGGTGCTATAAATAATGGGGATGCATGGAAACCTGTGTGTCTAGCCAGTCTCCCCTAGATGTCTAGCAGAACAGCTTTTCACACTAATGGATTAATAATAACATAAAGCATATACTAAAAAAAAGTTTTGTCTTCTAAAAGGTAAATGCTATACTAAAAGTTCCGTGAAAGTGGTTGAGATTTTTTCCCCCTGTTTGTTTCTGTTTCGTTGAGACAAGGTCTCATCCTGTCATGTTGGATGGCCTTGTCTTGTCTTTCAAAGGGTTGAGATTACAGGTGTGAGCTCCATGCCTGGCTCCTGGTTTGATGCTTAATTGGTCGCTTTCTGAGAGCTTTACATCTGAGTTTCACTGCCTGGACCTTGAAAATGTAATCTGGGAGAAACAGAGTCGGGGCGGGGGCGAGTGGGGGAATGGGGAGTCAAAAAAGATCCCAGACAGTGGCAGATGCTCCCCTGTCAATGGAGTCGATTGCGAGCAGGCTGCAGTGGTACACGATGACAAGATGGGGCTGTGTGCCTGTCTCTGTCCTTCTTGTTTTGCATATTTTATGCCACTTAATTACCTTAATGGCCCTGAGAGATGTATAAAACTATTGCCCTCAAATCCTATGGAAAGTGCCTAAAGTTATTGTTCAAGATGAGGTGACTTTCAGTATGATACAGCTGGCAAAAGTGGGGTTGGAGCCATTCCCCTGTATCCTCAGGAGATAGAACAAAACTCACACATGCTCCGGTCCTCGTATAAAAAGGCAGTGTTTGCATATAACCTATGTACACCCTACAGTTTCATTTAAATAATCTCTAAACCACTTAAGATACCCAATACATTGTAAATGCTAAACAAATATTTGTTTTATTGCATTTGGGAGGTAATAAGGGTGAGATAAAGTCTTCTTAGATGCAGAAGTCAGCTGTACATATCACATGTATGCTGCTAAGGCTGTGTTATGAGGGGCAAGATCACCAGGTATCCATGTGATGCCCTATTTTTGAGTCATTTCAAGATTTCTATCCTTTCCTAAAACACAGCACCTTTTTCGCTCTTCCACGAGGGAGCTTTTTCACAAATGTCATCTATTATTTCTTCCAAGCTCATGAATTTATTTTTCCTTGACATGTTCTCTTCAGACTTTCAACATCTTCAGGAATTTATTTATAAATCTGAAAATTGTTCTTTCTCCCACTCCCTAAAAATGCAAAAAGAAAATAAAGCCACCCCTTGCGGTAGACCTCAATGGAGGGGGGAGGACCTTGGACTTCCCACAGGGCAGGGAACCCNAAAAAAGATACTGGAAAAAAGAAAATAAAGCCAAAATAAGCGACATAAAATTAATACTGTATGTCTAAAGGCTTACACTCAACAAAAATATGAATATATTGCTAGACACAAGAAAAATGTAAATACCCTGTTCAGAATTGTTTTTCCAAAATGCTGCCAAATCACAGGCAGGTAGCTGGGGGCTGACATAAGGGATGCTCAGCTGGAGGTAAAGATAATCATCTATTTGCTCATTTTCTTTCACAATTCCCATTTAATTGGTGCTGAGTGGATCTTGAAGCTCCGTTCCTCCAACTCTTTTGGTATTTGTAAGACTCTCTGAGGTGTGGACACTCCCTTCTGTCCACAAACCCTGTCCCATGTTTCATTCTACCCACTCCTCCTGAGAAAGAACTCTCCATGAGTGGACAGAGTCTAGCCAGTCTCGCTACCTCCTTCGAGGTTAATGTAGAGGGTAGCTCAAGCATTTAGAAGAGGCTTGCCAAGTTAAGCTCAATGTAAGTGACTAGCTCTGCCAAAAATGTGAAGGAACTTTCTGTAATGGAGAAGGTGGAGGAGAGAGGATGGGGCCTATACTTGGTCCTCCTTCACATGTCTACCTGTAGGTGAGCACCCAGTCCTGTTGTCCCAGGGAAGGACAGTGGCTACCTCTCAAGTAACACATGAATATCTTTACTTTCCTCTGGACTAACAAGCTTAACTACCATGGCTAAAGGAGAAACAAGGAAAGTGCTTTTACTTGGGTCAGGGTGGAGCCAAAGCCTCAGAGGATTAGCTACTTGGTACAATTTGCATTGTTTAGTGATTCAGACCCAGAGAGCAATACTTCCTTATCTCTTCGTTTTCAAAAGTATATATGTACACATATATTTTTAAATATCTATTTAATATATATTAAACCATTTCAACCATTTCCGAGTACAGGTCAATGGCACCAAGAGCTTTCCTGCTTCTGTATAATCCTTAGCACCATCCATCTCTAATCCCATTGGCTTAAAGCTGTCTCACACATAAGAGAAGTTTTAGGGTGGGGATCCCCATAATTATAATAAAGCATGAACCCCAAAGGTATAGGAGCCTTGGAAGAGTATGCAGGTCTCTAAAACCATCATGGAATTCACAGGCATCCTGTCAGGGGTGTGCAAACCTTGGCAGGCCTGCAAAGAGCCAGGAAAGACAGTGTTTCCATAGACTCACAGTGGTTGGCCAGGCTACCCGGTTGAGGAAGCCATGCCACCCAAGGTCTCCTAGCTAGACTATCCCTCTTTTCCTGGTTTTCAGAAAGAAGGTAATCTTGAACAATCAAATTGTTAGCCACACATCAATGACTCTCCATTTCATTGATTGCTTCCATGGTCTTTTTTTTGGGGGGAGGGGCTATTTTTTGTTAATTCTTATTACATACTTATTGCTAAATATATAAATACAACCTGCTCAGTCTGGTTAATCTTATTTGTATGTGTATGTTTCAGGGCCGGCCATTTGGTATTGGGTAACTAATGGGTGTGTTCTTCCCTAGCTTATCTGCTGGTGGTATCCTTGTTCACGTCATGGCCAGGCAGCTGTGCTGGTGAGAAGTCATAAGTGAGAGTTCATGAGTGTAGCTTCTCACATTGACCGTAATCTTTTAAAACTTGCTAAGGGGGGCTGGTAAGTCATTACCTTTGTCTCTTGGATTTCTAGTTCAACCACTTTCATCTGGATGAAATTTAGAACCAGATCAGCATGTAAATAGAAAGAAAAAGCAAACCTGCAAAACCTGTCAGAGATAATGATTTTACTTCAACTCTGGATTAATTCATGAGAAGTTCCCATTATGGAGAGTTCTTGTCCTTCCCATGGCTAGTGTTTCCTATATGCAGAGTTGGCTATAAGCCTGTTTTAGCAGTCTTATGGTTCCTGCTCATGTGTGTATCCGTGTCTCATTTCCAGTCAATGCTATCTGCAAAGGTAACAGCAGAGAAGATATAGATGTTTCCTTTTTAATTCTTGTATGTTCTTGCTGCAATTATTCCCCACAATAAACTCTTGTTAAGCCATAATTATTGAATGTAATGAATTTGGAAGGTATTCAGGAGGGTTTGTTCTCAGTACACTGGGGACTGCTCTCTAAACAGGTTGTTATTACATAGGAGAGTTCCCTGCCTTGTCTTCTCATGCATGTGCCTGCCCAGCATTCTCATGGACTGCGACTCTGTGATGTCATTAGTCATGGGATGACATTCTCATGAAAACCTCACTTGATGTGCACCGTCGACCTTGCACTTTTCTGCCCATCGAACCATGAGTCAAGTACACATCTCTTCTTTATAAATTACTTGGTCTTAGGTGTTCTGTTTAGCAACAGCAATGAAAACATGCTAAGGGAGTGCATACAATTTCCAGGCATTGATGGCTTTTATGGAAAATATGCTTGAGATGCTATTTGTTAAAGAAACCTACTAAAGGGTTAGGATCAACCAAACTCATGAATTCCTTAAAGCTGTGGTTGCCCGTGCCTGTACAAGATCAAGCCAAATAATATTCTAGCATGGAGAGGGGAGGAGTTCATTGGCTTCCACTCATGCTGAGGAACTATAGACAGTTGATGGTTTCAGGGGGAGGAAGAATCACTTTTCTTTAAGATATGGCTCCTGTTAGGGCAACTTTCCTCCAGTGGATGCTCCACACCTAGGAATATGGGCATCACAAATTGGAGTTGGTCAATCACTTTAAATTAAAAAAAGGACATGATATTGGAAGGGGGGTTGATTGATGGTGGTAATAGACAGGGTATCTTAAGGAACTATAGGAAGGAGTGGGACAAATATGATTAAAATATATTGTGTGACATTTGTAAAGAATTAGCCAAGTATTATAAGATAAATGTTAGAGTCTTTTCACCAATTAAAGCTGATGAATACATAAATACATTTCCAAATACCAAACAACTCCTACCTTCTGGAATGAGGCACACATTGCAAGGTTTAGTATTTAGAGTGACTATGTGACTGTTCGCTGTATGCTTGTTTACACTTGCGCATCTGTCCCCCAAGAACCTGCCTGCTGTCAGCCCTGGGTCAGAATCCTGCAGTACTGATGACCATGCCAGAAGAGAGCTGCGACACGTTCTTGTTTTCTATTCACTTAAATGATGAGATTTATCTTGAGTTATTAGACTAAGAAAGAGATTCTAAAACCCATCTGTTCATGTCCCATGTTTGTGTATCTCTTTTTAATTCCCTTTACTTTTGTTTGTGAAATGCCTTCATAATATCAAATGGCACTAATTACCAGAGTGTCATCAGGAGCAGACAACAAGATTAATGAAAGAAAATTACCAGTCCGAAGCCGTCGTCAGAAGTAAGGAATTTAATGTAAAGGTAGCCTTTCATTTTGAAGCAGAAGAAGATGGTGTTGGAAGGAACATAGTCATAGCAAACAATCTGAAGGGTATACTTGACTTACTCCATATACAAAGAAAAGGCTCAAGATGGGTTGAAATGTAAATAGATTTGCTCTGTGCAGTTGACTAGTAGTTTATCACTAAAAATGAGAACTAAATTCCTACCTGTTGAGATGAGAAATCTATCTTCTCTGGGACACTGTCAAATGAACTAGGAAATTTAGGGTTGGCAGGGGAGGGAGAGGAGACAAAACACTCGCTAATGTCTGATGTAATGTATAGGACGTTAGGAGGCTGCTGTGCTTCCAATGAGTCTTTATGTAGGATATTGGCTCTGTGAAGGTCAGTGTAACACAGAGAGAGACCTACAGAAGGGTGTAAATGTTATGTAGTGATTACACCTGAGTCTTTAAAAGTCTGTTTAACTCCTTTCGTTGTGTTTTCCTAGCGAAGGAATTGGGTTTGACAAGAAGCCATTTTAAGCAAGAAAGACATAATCAAGAATCCCTTTATTTCAAAGAATAATCATATTTCCTATACTAAATAATTATTTTAAGGTCCTGTACTTTTAGTTTATTTGACTACCCAAAGTGATTTTTAGGGTTTAAATGAGTATAAAATCAAGAGGGTGACATGGCATATGATTATATTACATATTACCCTTTTTCTAACAGACATCATTTTGATATATATTTAAAACACAGAAAATTTATTAGAAAAATGAGCTTTTTAAATACCTAGGAATCTTGGTTATGTGTTGAATGGGTAGGTGTTAATATGACTAAATCACCCCAATAAAAGTTAACCTAATATTCAAATTGCATTGGACCCTTACAATTGCCCAAAACTGATCCTTTTACACATATTTAAGACACCAATGAAGAGATCATGGGACCTGCTAATCATTGCTATACTCTAAATGTCTGGGAAAATTAAAACAGGATAGTAGTGCATGACAAAATTATGATGAGTTCAAATTTCTGTGCCCATAAATAAAATTCTGAAATTTATTTGTAAAAGATGCTTTCGTTTTCTTCTCATTCCAGTTTCTACTTAATAGTCTTGATTGTACCTCTTGGCCCTCACGTCTCCAAATCTTCACCATCTGACCCTGTACAGGGGAAACAGCAGCCAAGAGTGGGTTACCTGTGGATTCAGCAGCCCTTGCTTCTCTCCTTGCTGACAGGGGATTGCTGTAGGGGAAGGAAAGGTAGCGAAAGTTCTTGGTGCCCGCCTGCGGGTAACGAGAAGAAGCAAAAGCAGAATGAGCTACTGCAGTTTCAATTGGCACACAGTCAGTAAAGGGAAGGAGGCATTTAATCATTTAATTACATCATTGGTTTAAAGGAAGCAAAACACTGCTGACCTTAATATCTATTCTCTCTCTCTCTCTCTCTCTCTCTCTCTCTCTCGTTGAAAGAACCCTTGTGAACCTTCCAGAGTTACTCTCATAACCTCTCTCAGGATTAGATTCAAAGTCTGTTCTAGACCTGCTCTCCATCCAGGAGTCCCTGTATGTTGAACAGAAAGGATATAGCCTCAATGAGTAAGATGCCAGGTGCTCACTGGTGATGTGAGGAGGAGACTTGGGAGTCTAAGCAGAAGCAAATCCTTCTCTTCAACATCCTGAGAGAGGCCTAGAAGCTTTGGTCTGAGGAGGAGTCCTCAAATGTTCAATACTTTGCCACCGTGGGTTCTGGACTTAGGCTCAGCTCAGGGACCACTTGATGTCACTGATCTACCTTGGAAAGCACCTCCCCACCATACTTCATTCACAGATGCTCGAAGCCCCGGAGTCCCTGATCCAGAGATGGGGGCTGCTTTGGTACGTTGCCCCCTTTGGCTTTCTCATCTCTCTGGTAGCATGTGAGGTTTGAGTACTTAGTAAGCGGTAACAGTGATTTACCGTCAACTAATAAGGCTCTGCCCCGAGGGCTGTCTCAGTTATTAGGCGGCAATTTACACATACCGGCTTTCCCCAGGGCAGACTCTGCCCTTTCCGCATGCTCTCCCTCAAGGTGTTCTGGCGTCGGATGAGAATCTCCTTAGCCTGTTTTTCACTTGTTTGGGGCTTGAGGTTATATTTGTTGTAGGACAGAGTCTGCAGGAAGAGCGTAATAATAGGCAGGTAAGAACTCCAGTGCTATCTGGGGCCCCAGAAGCATCCAGAGACTTCTAGAGCAGGTAGATAGAGCTCCCGGGCGAGCTTTGCCCCTAGCGTGACTGAGAAATCCTCGTGTGAGGAAAGCCTGCAAGCAGACTCTCCTCTCCGGCTTAGCTGTGGCTGTGGACAGTGCCTTCAGGAATCCCTGCAGCGGGCATATCACCACCTGAACCCTGACCAGAGACCTCCCCTGACTGTGGCTGCCCTGCACACACATATTTTTTCCCGGGGCCATTTTTATATTCCTACGCCTTCAGAGTTAATGGGTAAGAAAAATATTAAAAGTAGATTTTGGAATTCCCACAAAGTTTCTGCTTTTTAATGAAAGGCATTTCCCTACACACAAGCGTGTGCATGCTTACTGAGGTGAGCCTGCAGCATCCAGCGGGTGCTTTCCTGGGACAAATGCAGATGGAAGGGACACAAGAAACAAGGGAGAAACTACTGAGCAATTTGAAGGGAAGGTAGGGAGGACCCCAGGAGAAGATCCACCAATGAGTTTGTTATTGTGCGCCTGAAACACAGCATCCAAAGACACTGAGTATAAGCAAGGAGAGGTGAGACGATTCCTAGGGATAAGAAGTGAAAACAGACATA
>LOEQ01001260.1:297079-318242 GCA_001685075.1 Bramus lutescens
AGCCAAGAAGAGACTAGATATAATGGGCCAGGCAGTGTTTAAATGAGTACAATTGGTATGTTGTTATTTTGGGGTATAAGCTAGCCGTGTGGGAGCCGGGCAGGACAAAAAACAGGGCCCGCTCCCCTCATTACTACATACATGCTTCCATTTTCTTGTTTCTTAACAAACACAGCAAAAGAAATTAGGCTTTATAGTACATAATATATGGGTTCATAATGAGCCAGGTGCCTACCCTGCCCCAAAGTGATATGGTCAGTTTCCTGCCTGAAAGAAGAGAGAATTCCTAACAGAGAATTTGTGTGTTTGTGTGTTTCATTAGATTTCACTTTACTGTGTTCTGCTAAATGCGGACCCAGGTTGCCAGTAGGCAATTTTCACTATCTATTAATGAAATCAGTCTTCATAAAACAGGAAGCTACCAAGAAGGAACTTTTTAGGTCAAAGGAAGAATGAGAAACCTACTGGCTCTGCTCCACCTAGCAGCTCCTTATCCATCACTTTGGACAATTGCACCGCTCTGACAATTTGTGAGGAGGGGAGAGAAGAACTGTGAATACAATTTGACATGAGGTTCTTATCCATCTTCTATAAAGATGAATCAAACTTAAGTACATTTAATAAGTTTATATATTCCTACATCCCAGATTAGGAGGCTTTACTTTAAGTATAATTCGGACATCTGATCTTCTGTTTTGCCTGATAAACCATTGTCCATGTCAATTTGGTCTTCTGCAGAGAGCACAGGAGTTTTACACATACAGTGTATCATGCTAGTATCTTTTCTCTCTTCCTTTTCTGTCATTTTTAGAAGGAATCGGTGCCCGGATGAAGCTGGTTCATTCTCACTAAACCTTGAGTTGTTCTGCTAGAGAAAGAAGGCTTCACTATGTACCTAGACCATGCACACATTTGGTGTGTGCAAGCTATACCAACACAGAACAGAACAGAATTAGAATATACTACTCTCTTCCTTTGAAAGTCCATAGAAACTTGGAGAGCAATAGAGGGCCTGTGCCGAGGCTTGTTCTATGATAAGTTTAAGGTGTGCCTTTCGGTCTCCATTCCACTGTGTCTCAGTTTCCTCTGTGGTTGTGCCACTGGAAAACTCCAGAAGTTAGTCCTTCACCTCCCCGCCCATATGGATTCTATCCTGAACATGGTAAGAGAAAGTATTTTAAAAAGATGTGTCCAGAGTCCCAGTGGGACCAGCTCAGTTTCCTATCAACTGTAACTTAGGATCACCCAGAATCTTACCATATACTCTGCCTGGCCCTGCCCCAAAGCGACTGCTAAATCCCTAAGACAAACTCTTCTAAAACATGCAGTGATAAATGTCTCCAGCCATCTGTCTTGCACCTCTTGTCCAGACTGGAGGACCACAGATGACTTCTCCACAAGCTCTACATCAATCCTTCAAGCTGTAGCCTGTCCACTATAAGCAGTGGATGTCCAATTGCTCAGGGTAGCATTTCCAGGAGAGATTTTCATTTGAAAGAGTAGAAGACTTTCTCAACCCTACAAATGCTAGAGGTGGGTGGACAAACAGGTGTGTTGTCAGTTTTTGGTGAACTTGACACAAATTGGAGGCATATGGAAAGAAGACATCTTAAATGAGAGATTGCATTTCTTATATTGGCTGCAATCAAGGGTGTGTGGGCATTTTCTTGATTCCTGATTGATGTGGGAGGAGCCTAGCCCACTACGGGCCATGCCATCCCTGAACAGGTGGTCCTGGGTTATAAGAAAGATAAGAAAGCAACTTGTGGAAGCCAGGGGGAGTGAGCCAGGAACCAAAGCTCCTCCATGGTTCCTTCTCCACTTGGTTTAATTCTTGCCCTGACATCGCTCAATGCTGGGCTATGAGTGGGAAGTGTAAGCCAAATAAACCCTTTCTTTCTGAGTTACTTTTGATCACGGTGTTTATCAAACTAGAATAATAGGGAATGGGGACCGGTGAGTTCTGTTTTCAATGAGTTGAACGTGGAGGCGACCAGGTCTCCGCAGCCTATCACTGCTCTCAGTCCACTCATCCTATTCTGATTTGATTCCACTTGACACTTCGCAACAAATCCATAAATGAAAAGTGGCTGGCATGCTCAAATTCAGAAAAATCAGGAAGGAAGAGTGATGCTGCCTAGTTTAGAAGAGAGAACACTGAAGACCAGATGAAGACAATGGCTATCTGCATGTCTATAGCTGGGGAATAAAAGAGAATGTGAGCAATGAATCATTTCAGAACTTATTGGAGTTTCAGGGCTCCAACCTCCTTCCCTGTATCCTTAAGGTGGGGAAAACATCTAGTACCAGGTACTCAGTGGGCCTGACTCTCCCTCAGCTAGCTATTCTTCCCACCAGGAAGTTCTTATCTATGTAGGGAAGGTCAAATGTGATAGTCTTGCTGGAACAGTTTCACTTGGAATGATTTGAAAGTCATTGAAATTTACCCTAAGAATATTGTCACAGAGCTGAGCTATATATTCCTTCAGCCTTTTCTTTCTCTGACACAAGCTCCTTAATCATCAACCTTCCTGACCCAGAACTACAGAGAGCACTGACCTTCACTGGCTATGTGAGTCCACAGTGCTAGAAAGAACACTGGCTAGGTGCTCAGCAGAAACTCTTAACTTACATTTTACTTTATCACCTTGAATAAATCCAATCATTGAGATTGCTAACCCCAACATTTACTAGAAAACAAAGAGCTCTGACTAGATGATTTCTTAATCCCATCCAAAGCATGATCTTTGGCATTACCCAAAACAAACATCTTCACAAGAGACATACTTAATCATAGTCAAGAAATAGAATGGGCCAATGAGTCACCGAACTTGAAAAATCTTCTACAGGGATGACGTTGATTTAACTGTCATTAACTCAGAGTCTCTGAAGATCCCTCTGCTAAACTCTAATGAAGAAAGGGTCCAGACCAAAGCACCAAGACACCAATATTTCATTTTATTCTGGCTTCCAGCATTGTAGCCTCATGATTCTAACCCAACAAGTGCTGTTTGTTGACTTTTATCATAGTGGACCTCACTGGACATCTCGAGGGACAACAGGATCCTGGTGCCATGTTTTTCTTACACTACAGGAGGATGGCTGCCTCTGTCTTCCCTTTGAGGACAGGGAGACCTGTGGGTCTGAAAGCACTGGCTACAGGGCTAGGGCAGCCTGACCCCTAGAGCCAGCAACTGGATTTGCATTTCTTCTTAAGGCCCTGGTGCCAACCTGGCAGCTGACAGCTAGCTTTCTGTTCTCGAAACCCAGCAGGCCAGCTGCTTGAGAGGACACTGTGAACAAGACCAGGCTCCCTGAAGACCGGGCAGAAGCAGAACAAGGTAGGGCAGAGCAGAGGGCTCGCACTTACTCTTTGTCGAACTTGGTACATGTTTCTTGTCAGAATGTCCCGCATGGACTCCACATCTTCAGGAGAAAGCCGCTTGGTTCCTGGTATCCTCTCAGGCCTGAAAACACCATTGGAGAAAAGCCATTATTTTTCTACTTGGACAAGGAGTACCATGAAGATTCGATGGGCTTTGCCCTATCCTACCCTGAAGAAATCCCTAAATTCCAGGGTCGTATTTGCCCATAATCATTGCTGCCACCTTAGCAGATCAATTTCAAGTCCAAACATAAGTTTCGATTTAAAGATTTAAAAACATGTTCTCTCTTACAGTTTCCACGTGCTTATTATTGTAACCCATTTTTCAAGGGAGGGTTAAGGTCATAACCACCAACTAATTTATAAACTACAATAAAAATCAATTATTTGGAAGCGATGCCATAAAATACAATCCCAAAATTTTACTGTTCAATGTAATAGAAATAAAAGTGAACAAAAGTTTGGGTTTTCTTTGTTAGTTCTCTGTTCTGTGTTATGTGGATAGACAACAACGAGATCAGAGACCAATACCATCCCCACCACTGCATTTTGTGCCTCACTGGTATGTTGGGTTATCGAGGTTACATGAGTAAAGGAAGCTTTCTGGAAATTTTGCCTTTAGAGGTCTGCCATGGTGAGTTTGAACTGTCAGCTTGAAATGGTCTAGAGTCGCCTGATAAGAAGGTGTTCGTAAGGGGTTGCCTAGGTCAGCTTGGCCTGTAGACAAAACTGTGGAAGATTGTCTTGACTGCCTTAATTGATGTAGGAGGGCTCAGACTGAGGAAGCTCCATTGCATGCCTACATTCTCTCTCTCTCTCTCTCTTTCTCTCTCTATCTCTCTCTCCTGATTTGACTGTGGTGTGTGGTGCGACTGGTTGTTTTAGGTTCCTTCCTGCACTGACTTCCCCCAATGATGAACTACAATCTAGAACTGTGAGTTAGNTCTCTCTCTCTCTCTCTCTCTCTCTCTCTCTCTCTCTCTCTCTCTCTCCTGATTGGACTGTGGTGTGTGGTGTGACTGGTTGTTTTAGGTTCCTGCACTGACTTCCCCCAATGATGAACTATAATCTAGAACTGTGAGTTAGAACGAGCACTTTCACCCTGCCTTGCTTTGTAACAGGATTTATTATTATTACTACTACTACTACTATTATCATTATTATTATTTTGCTTTGTTTTTATCATGGAAACAATAGCTAAATTGAAACAGGGCTTTATCTTTGGTTAAGGAATAATTGAGAAATAGCACTCACACTTTATAAACAGAATTAAACAATTTGTACCACGAAGGTCTCCCCAGCTGAGGCACTGGGCGTCCAAAGAATTTAAAACTTAGCCTCAGGGCCAAGCTAGCGATCAATGCCCAATTGTCCCCTGAGATTTCAAAGCTAAGATGTTGCTATGACAAGAATTCCCATGTGACAGATGTATTTGATTGCAATCTAGTAGCAGCAATTGAAAAAACCTTTTTATTACACTAAAAATAGACATTTAGTCTAGAACATAGGTCTATGAAAGCTCGGCCCTCCTTTCAGCATAGCCACCTTTCCCAACATCATGCTACAGCCCACAGGGCTTTTTCTTTTCTACTCTCTGCTGGTTTCTTGGAAGCACAAAGGCGCCAAAGCCTTCAGTATCTCCTATCTCATATGGTCAGGATAATTGGTCACAGGGATAAATCGGTAAATTCAATAAAGGTTACATTTAAAGCACGCTCCCAAAAATTTTATAGCCATTTGACAATAAAGGTGGTTTGGATATAATGTGCAATTGATGAAATAAAGGGATTTAATATGGGGTATCATGTATACAAGGACTTTAGTTAGCAGCTGCTATCTGCAGAATGACTGACATCCTTTTCTACATGACGACTGAAATCAGAGTTTCTCTCTCTTAAATTGCAAATATCACTTACGCTGATGTTAGGTGCTACCCTCGATGATCTATGTAAATGTTATTGTACTAATGTCCTCCAAATGAAATTTATCCTGATTTAGGTGTGCCTGTTCACACAATCTGAACACATTCTGTCATTATGGTGTATGTGTGTGTGTGTGTGTGTGTGTGTGTGTGTGTGTAATGGATTGCTAAACAGAAACACCAGCTAGTCAAACATTTTTATGTTCTACGTTCATATAAAACAAATAGGAAAACCACTGATAAAGGGAATGGCAGGTGAAACTTGAGAGAGCAGCAGAGCTGGCTTGGCATTCTCCCCGTTTATAACTGACCACTCCAGGGAAGATCAGGCTTAATTAAAGTCCTCTTGGGTTACTGGCTAGAGTGAGTACCACAGAACTCTCAAAGCTGTGCCTCTCCCTGACTCACACCAAGAAGTGGCAGCTGCAATTCTACAGAAACACTAGGTAACCTGAACCAGGAGGTACTTGGCGTGGACTTCATGTCACTTCATGAGCACAGCTGTCCCTGGAATACTCACATCTCAGGTGCAAGAAAGACACAATCCTTAGAAGACAATATTGCTGGGAATCTTTAGGACCAGCGATTCAGAGTGTAAACTGCACAGCTCTTGTCTGCTAAAGGGGATCTCTACTGCTAACATAAACCAGGAAAATCTAAATCCAATTGCATCTGTACACGATACTTACATTTCTCACAAATTCTCTCCTTCTTCCTTCCCTCCTTCCTTCCTTTCATGAGATGCTATACTAATGTAAAGAGACTTTAAGTGAATTATGAAGCCTACCAAACACTATATTCACATCATAGTAAGAATATCCCAAGAACAACAACTACTGTGCCCTAATTCTTTGAGAAGAATACATCTTTCAGTATCAAAGTCATGCAGTATTCCTCATGAGTTACTCCATCTGCATGGCTGCATGCAATATTCCTTATCAGTTACTCTGTCTACATGGTTGCATACAGTATTCCCCATCAGTTATTCTATATACATGGCTGCATACAGTACTTCCCATCAGTTACACTGTCTACATGGCTGCATACAGTACTCCCAATCAGTTACACNTCTCTCTCTCTCTCTCTCTCTCTCTCTCTCTCTCTCTCTCTCTCTCTCCTGATTGGACTGTGGTGTGTGGTGTGACTGGTTGTTTTAGGTTCCTGCACTGACTTCCCCCAATGATGAACTATAATCTAGAACTGTGAGTTAGAACGAGCACTTTCACCCTGCCTTGCTTTGTAACAGGATTTATTATTATTACTACTACTACTACTATTATCATTATTATTATTTTGCTTTGTTTTTATCATGGAAACAATAGCTAAATTGAAACAGGGCTTTATCTTTGGTTAAGGAATAATTGAGAAATAGCACTCACACTTTATAAACAGAATTAAACAATTTGTACCACGAAGGTCTCCCCAGCTGAGGCACTGGGCGTCCAAAGAATTTAAAACTTAGCCTCAGGGCCAAGCTAGCGATCAATGCCCAATTGTCCCCTGAGATTTCAAAGCTAAGATGTTGCTATGACAAGAATTCCCATGTGACAGATGTATTTGATTGCAATCTAGTAGCAGCAATTGAAAAAACCTTTTTATTACACTAAAAATAGACATTTAGTCTAGAACATAGGTCTATGAAAGCTCGGCCCTCCTTTCAGCATAGCCACCTTTCCCAACATCATGCTACAGCCCACAGGGCTTTTTCTTTTCTACTCTCTGCTGGTTTCTTGGAAGCACAAAGGCGCCAAAGCCTTCAGTATCTCCTATCTCATATGGTCAGGATAATTGGTCACAGGGATAAATCGGTAAATTCAATAAAGGTTACATTTAAAGCACGCTCCCAAAAATTTTATAGCCATTTGACAATAAAGGTGGTTTGGATATAATGTGCAATTGATGAAATAAAGGGATTTAATATGGGGTATCATGTATACAAGGACTTTAGTTAGCAGCTGCTATCTGCAGAATGACTGACATCCTTTTCTACATGACGACTGAAATCAGAGTTTCTCTCTCTTAAATTGCAAATATCACTTACGCTGATGTTAGGTGCTACCCTCGATGATCTATGTAAATGTTATTGTACTAATGTCCTCCAAATGAAATTTATCCTGATTTAGGTGTGCCTGTTCACACAATCTGAACACATTCTGTCATTATGGTGTATGTGTGTGTGTGTGTGTGTGTGTGTGTGTGTGTGTAATGGATTGCTAAACAGAAACACCAGCTAGTCAAACATTTTTATGTTCTACGTTCATATAAAACAAATAGGAAAACCACTGATAAAGGGAATGGCAGGTGAAACTTGAGAGAGCAGCAGAGCTGGCTTGGCATTCTCCCCGTTTATAACTGACCACTCCAGGGAAGATCAGGCTTAATTAAAGTCCTCTTGGGTTACTGGCTAGAGTGAGTACCACAGAACTCTCAAAGCTGTGCCTCTCCCTGACTCACACCAAGAAGTGGCAGCTGCAATTCTACAGAAACACTAGGTAACCTGAACCAGGAGGTACTTGGCGTGGACTTCATGTCACTTCATGAGCACAGCTGTCCCTGGAATACTCACATCTCAGGTGCAAGAAAGACACAATCCTTAGAAGACAATATTGCTGGGAATCTTTAGGACCAGCGATTCAGAGTGTAAACTGCACAGCTCTTGTCTGCTAAAGGGGATCTCTACTGCTAACATAAACCAGGAAAATCTAAATCCAATTGCATCTGTACACGATACTTACATTTCTCACAAATTCTCTCCTTCTTCCTTCCCTCCTTCCTTCCTTTCATGAGATGCTATACTAATGTAAAGAGACTTTAAGTGAATTATGAAGCCTACCAAACACTATATTCACATCATAGTAAGAATATCCCAAGAACAACAACTACTGTGCCCTAATTCTTTGAGAAGAATACATCTTTCAGTATCAAAGTCATGCAGTATTCCTCATGAGTTACTCCATCTGCATGGCTGCATACAGTACTCCCTATCAGTTACTCTGTCTACATGGCTGCATACAGTACTCCCCATCAGTTACTCTGTCATGTACCGACGTATGTCATGAGGGGTAGTCAATACCTATATACATGGCTGCAAACAGCATTCTTCATCAGTTACTCTGTCTACATGGCTGCATGCAGTACTCCCCATCAGTTATTCTATATACATGGCTGCATACAGCATTCTTCAGCAGTTACTCTGTCTACATGGCTGCATACAGTACTCCCCATCAGTTACGCTGTCTACATGGCTGCAAACAGTACTCCCCATAAATTACTCCATCTACATGACAGCATGCAGTATTCCCCCATCAGCTATCCTGTCTGTATGACTAGCTGTCTTGCATCTTTTTCAAAGGCCAATTAGATGTCCATATCTAACATGGGCAAAGTATGGTTTACAGGATACACAACATTCAGTCATGGAGTTTACATCAGAAACTATATCCCACAGTCTCCTGTCAGAAAATAAATTTAAGATCTTAATCCCATCAATGTGAAACTGATTAAAATAATTCTTGAACTACAATGAATTTACCTAAATATCAAAACAAGGAAACAAAAGGACCGGAGAAGGGACTTGGCAGTTAAGAGAACATACTGCTTGCTCAGGAGACCTTCACACAGCTCCCAGAACTCACATCAACTCCACGGGGATCAGAGGCCTCTGGTCTCCATGGTACCTGCCCTCAGGCACACCTGACCACATACAGACACATAATTTAAAAAAGAAGAACATGACATACTCAAACTCTTGAGAGTTTAGAAATAAAATGATTTGAGATGAAAGAATTATAACTATTTTTCATAGATGGTTTAATACCTGCAACACTAATCTCTATAAGATTAGTCTACTCATCTGAGGTGAGGTTTTGAGGAGCTCAGGCTGGCTTTGAACGTATACCCTTTCTACCTCCAGTTCCCAAATGCGAAGATGACAAGCTCCATCGCCACACCCAGTGCATGTTGGGAATCAAACTCAGGGCCTCATGCATGCCAGTCAGGTACCATAGCAACTGAGATATATCCTCAGCCCTAACAAAATTGCAAGAAGAAAACTGTACTACATTTTTTTTACTGGTCATGTGTGTGTGTTGTGGTGTTTCAATTGTATTTTAATAAATAAAGACTGCCTGAAGATTTGAGAGCAAAACAGTCCCACTAGTTAGACTTACAGACCAGATTATAGCAACATACACCTTTAATCCCAGCAGCACACTAGTTGCCATAGAAACTGGGTGGTGCATGCCTTTAATGATGGCAGTGCTTGACTTTAATCCCAGCCCTAGAGAGGAGTATAAATCAGGGAAGACAGCTCTCAGGTGCAGTCTTGTTCTGAAATTCCAGGAGGCAGGGTTGCCCTTTCAGACTGAGGTCAAGGTAAGAGCCAGCGGCTGGCTCTTTTACTTTTTGGATCTTTAGGCTGAACTCCAATTTCTGACCCTGAATTTTTGCTAATCGTGCTTCATATGTGTGGATTCGTGTGTTGGTGTACAAGTGCAACAATGCACATGAGAGGCGAGGAGACAACTTCTAAAAGGTGGTTCGTTTCTTCCACCACATGGGTCCAGGGTATCAAACTCAAATTGTCAGGCTTGACAGTGGGTACCTTTCTCCACGAAGCCATCACACAAGCCTATAAGGTTCTTTGTAGCACTTGTCACTCTGAGTCAGTATCCTTCCATAACCTCTAACAGATTACCCATCCTGTGTGAGAGGAGCAGCTCTACATTGGGAATAACAATAGAATTCCAGCTCTCCCATAGGGTGGGTTGGGGATTCAAATGAGTACTGACTATTGTGAAATATTATGCCATGGTGAAAGTGCTGGGATCCCACAGGACCAATGTGTTCCGAGCGGTACCAGAGTCAGCCCAGACAGTAACCTTCTCCTAAAGGCCCAAAAATTTGGAAATTAAACTATTGTGTATAACAATTGCTTACAGTCATAAAGAAAAATATATGTGTATGTGGCTGTTATCATCTCATGCTGAATCCTGAGAGGTGCCTGAGTACACGAGTCTTTTTCCTATTATTGTATGAAGGTTTGGTTTGTGTTTTGTTTTTTGTTTTAGAAACTGGCCACTTT
Organism: Bramus lutescens; assembly: GCA_001685075.1. Lineage (NCBI taxonomy): Eukaryota > Metazoa > Chordata > Mammalia > Rodentia > Cricetidae > Bramus > Bramus lutescens. The sequence continues at coordinate 307,469 of LOEQ01001260.1, forward strand.
GATCTTAGGAGAGGAATTCCTTTTTTCTTGATGCCCTACAGATTTCTACTGAGATCAAATAAATGTGAGTTAAATACTAAAATTAAACTGACACGGACGTTAACAAAATCTTTCCCACTCCAGTTAACTTCCTTGATTGGGCTATATGAGGTGAAAAAAATCTCTTACCTGTAAGACTCTTAAGAATCTTGGATCCATGTCTGAAGAAATGATTGATTCAAAGGGAGCAGGGGAGCATGCCAAATAAAACTGGTTTAAAAACTCCCTAGTGGTTGGATTTGAAGCAGTTGCTTATGGCTGATACATGTGATGCTATACAGAAGTTAAAAATACAGTTTAGCCCAACAGACTGAAACATAGATGAGATTCTAGTCTGAGATAAGAGAAAAATACCCTCGCATTCCTAGACAAAGTGATCACACAAATAGCAAGCAAACTGAGGGGGGAAGTTTCTAGTGGTTTGGTCTGTCTGGAACTGTCCAGTCCTCCTCTGTCTCTGGAGTAACTGCAATTCCTCCTTTGATGAGTAGGACGCACAGCAGGAGGTCACATGAGACACACGTCTCCTATAGTCACATCGATTCCTACTGTGCTGTGTGATCTTGTATATTAATGGCATGCCTTGCCCATGCCATGCCTGGAAGGGCAGCACCTGTGTCTGTCTTCACAGCATTTATCACACATGCTAGGGGCCTCACAAGCAGGACATGACCTAAGACACAATGTGTAAGGGATAGCCAGCAACTTTTGTCAAAGGTAAGATCTGAGTGTGTTATCTTAGAAAGTGAAATGAACCCAGAGAAACTTCGATGGATAAAATAAGAACATATCGAATGGGAGTAGAATCAGCATGCCTGGTTTTCCCAGTCACCCCCAGCTCCACTGTGGCTCTGGACAGCATTGCCAGTAAATATTTACTAGCGCAATTCCCATTTTAGCAGCAGGCGTCTCCTTTTAGTTACATAATTGCCGGCACGACACAAACAAACAAACCACCGAAAACAATCGCAGGGATAAAGAAGGCACAGAGCTTTCTGTTTAGAACTGGTGCCTTCGGGGACCCTTGTTTACATCTTCTCTGGTCATGTAGGAAGGTGCTGGTGCTTCTGGTTCATTAGCAGGTGAGGGGGAAGGTGTTACCTGTGAGATAACACTCAGCTGGTTTGTGACTGTTCCATTGGTACCTATTTTAGCTCTGTTCTCAACTCACTTTCCTGATGTGGGGACATAATTGAAGCTCATGATCAAGTGTCATTATCCGAAGATGACAGGATGGAGGGGCTGGGGTGTCCTTTCCCTAAATATATGCTGTCATTAATTTTTGCAAATTATATGCCTTTGCTTAGGAGAAAGCTGGGCTTCGTTGGGAACTAATTCTTGAAATACTGAAGGAGCTTTTGTAAAAATGTCCGACAGTTAAAAGAGCTTTTAGAAATATCTATCCAGCTCTGGGGACAATTGGTTACCAGGTGGTGGAAGACACTCAGTAAATAAGGCCTGTCCCCATGGCTTGCCTTCACACTGAATCTGGATGTTCTCCTTTTCACCAGGAAGCCAGTCAACATTCTGGTCATGCTCCAAGCTGGTCTCACAGATTTCAGACAAATCTCACATGCAGACTCTTTCTATCACAAACACCTCTTTAACTTCAAAGAGCCGTAAGCTGCCACACCTCTTCCTACCACCTCGTCTCCTCCCTGCCTCCTTTTAGGTGAAGTCCTCAAAGGTCTGTGTGTGAAATCTTGGTCTCTAGGGTAGCAGTCTTGGGAGGTCTCTGCAGGCCTTTAAATGGTGTGTCCTAGTGAGAAGCTTTTAGGTCATGGGAAGTGTGATCTCAAAGGGAATTCCAAGACTAATTTTAATCCTTCCTTTCTCCCCTTGATTAAGGATATCCACCTTCACTGGGGTGCATGCCTCTCCCACTCTGTTGTTATCAAAGAACCATAGACTTGACCTTAGATTTGAACCTCCAGACCTCTGAGCTCCAGCTAACCTCCCTGCACTTTTACAAGTAGCCTGCTTTATATATTCCATGGTAGCAATACAGGAAGGACTGATGTACCTCCCAGATCCAAGTCAGCATCCCAGACACCTACTACCTCTCCCCATGGAAGATAGGAAGAGAAAGACAGCTCACGCAAAGCTCAACAGTTGAAGGAACAGAACCAAGTGAACAGAGCTTGTAGGAGAAACATGTTATAAAATCTCCTGCCAATCTAGTCTTTACTTGGAAGACGTCATGACAATGTAAAGAAGGCAACTTGATTAAAAAGTACTTCCCCCAACTGGTGAAACATGTCAGGCTTAAAGCAAAGCACAAGATGTCAAGAACAAGACAATGTTATTTTATGATTCCTTCCTCATCTAAAGCTCATGTTGTAATGGTTTGGCCCCCAGATCATGGCACTATCAGAAATGGGGGACCTTTCTGAGATGTTATCAAGGGGGAGAATTTCAGGCCATTGGGGACCTGCTGTTGAGTGAGACATTGGAACATCCAGCTTCTCCATGAGGTGAATGTTTTGCCCTCACAGTGACCATAAAATGCCACCTCATTGCAGGTCCGAAACCACCCACCAACCATGGACTGAGCCACCGGCCTCCTAGGGTGAGCCGAAATAATCCTTTCCCCTTTTCAAGCATTTGTTACTGTTCGGAAGGTTAACTGCCACACTCCTCTTTCTGCCTTCTGCTACTTCTTTCAAATGGAGCCTTGCCTTAGCCCTGAAATTCACATATTCAAAGTCTGAGCCAGCAGTTCTCAACCTGGGTGGCTACCCCCTTGCAAGTCACATATCAGATGTTTTCATTATAATTCATAAGGGTAGCAAAATTGCAGTTATGAAGTATCAATGAAATATTTTTATAGTTGGAGGTCCCCATGACGTAAGGAATGGTACTAAAGGGGTGCAGCGTCAGGAAGGTTGAGAACCACTGATCCAGATCAAAAGGCAGATGGAACTCACTGATAGGGTGTGGGGAGAGCGGCAGAGGTCAGTATCCTCGTCTCTACCATCTCAATGGCCTGTTTCATCTCAAGCTTCTTATACAAAGAAACGATGCTTGATTTCGGCAGATTCTTCCGGATTAGAATTTTCCGTAAGTATCTATGATCAAACTTCTTGAACCTAAACATTAAAACCAACATCTCCATGTGTATTGTTATAGATTTGTCTCTAAACAATTGACAACTGAAATTCCATTCTGAAAAATACCAAGTGTCTTAAATTCACATTTGAACACATTTTTTTTAAAAAAAAATCATAGTATTTATGTATTTAAACAAAAAAGAATGGCCTAGTGGCCTGGATACAATGAAATCAACTAAACGATAAGACAAGAATTGAAGCGGCTGGGGCTTTCGAAAAAGCTTTGTCTCCTGAAGTCTCCTAACACCAGCTGCTTCACTTTCAGTAGTATAGGTCTATTCAGCCAGAACCCAGCAACTTTAAATTGACTGCCAGTTAGAGCAGTTTTGCCTCATTGTGTTGCAGATAACTTTGAATCTTGCCACCAAAGGAAAAGAACTATCCCCTACCCCCATCAAAGGTCTCAGCAATCTGAATAAAGGAGAGCTAGCTAACTACTGTTGCAAACATCTGGCCAACCCATTCGTCTAAGCTATATACTTGCAATGATGCCTTGGGAACTTGTCTAGAGTCACAAATTTCAATGCTTCTAATCATTTCACACTCAAAGAGGAGTTTTCTGCCTTTTTTTTTTCTTTTTGTAGGGAAACACAGCTTCCTGGAATGCTGGCTCATTGTTTAGTGTTTAATTGCCTGGACCATAAGGTCAACAGACACCTTCAGTTAAGCCCTCTCTGTGTATGGAAGACTGACCTCGGGAGTGTTGTCATCTTTTTGGTTTAGATCCATAAGTTCTTCTGTGCTTGGTCATGATATGCTATATGATTCCTCCTCAAAGCTCTGTAATCAGCTCCCCCCTGCCCTGAACCTGTCTTCACAATGCATTTGACATTTCTCTTCTGAGTCCATCTTGACCTTGTGCTTGCCAGCTCCTGTGACTGCCATTGCCCCGACCTCATTAACCACTTAGGTCTGTTGATGTGCCAGGTCATTCCTCTCGAGCTGGCTCTCTTCCTGACTCCCTCCCATCCTCTCCATTGGCTTCTCCCTGACTTCATCTGCTCCTCCATTTCCTCATCAGCTCCATCAGATAGAGAGTTCTGAGTCCTCTGTTCAGTTTGTCCTCACATCTTTGATAAAAAGCTCACATATGCCCATAACGTAGCTGCTAACTACTTGCTGATGACTTACCATCTGTCTCCAGCCGCATTCCTCCAGTTTGAGATGAAAAAAATCCATTCAGAAATGTGGGATGTGGTAAGCAAAAAGACTTAGGCATTTCAGAATTGCCATTTATCAATGACTTTTAGAAGTTTCCAGCTAGGGTGTCTTCAGGCCCTTAAAGAGTCACTAAACTCATCCCCAACTTCATAAACTTGAGTAGTGCATGGCTGAGCTACTGCTGTAAGGAGACAGGCATTGTCTTTGTTTCCAAGTTAAATATGACTTACTACTTTCCGTTTACTGCTTGTGCTAATCATCTTCAAAGCAACCTGCCCCACCTCTACATCTTCCATGCTAAGCATACCCAGCTGTTTCTTATATAGTTATAATTCCGGGTCCTCCATCTTCCTGACTCCCTTTACCTCAAGGCATCATCCTCTAGAAGCCTAGAAGCTGTTATTAGGCAATGAAACCCTAGCCTACTTACTTGTCTCTCACTTGATAGTGACTCCATTGCCCACACACATCTTCAATCCCAGCCTTCAGATGATCCATCAGCTGCCAAACCAAACATAAGAAGATGAAATGTTAGTAAAGTATGAACTCCAGAAGGTGCGCACACACACACACACGCACACACACACACACACACACACAAACACACACACAAGTATAGGCTTTGGAGACTAAGGAAGGCTTTAATTTGCTTAAACATAACCTCTTTCCTAGAACTCTGGTCATGTCATAGAATTTGTAATGCTTTTCATAGTAATTCTTTCTTTTTATAACTGAAAGATTCTGAAGATAAACTTCTTGATAATTTGCACAGAATAGAGTGAAAATGGTGTACCTGGCACTTGGTTTGAATAAGACTTTTCTAATAAGATCTAGAAATTTCTCATTATTGAAATCACATGGATGCAAAGCATAATGATTAGCTACTACTTTTATTTTCATTGTGAAAAGAAAATCTCATGCCTAATTTGTGTAGTTTCCTCAATATAATTCTTTAGATGCACTACTATAATAATAAACATACTTGTCCATCTTCCTCATTTTTCACATCAGATAAATAGAAAGGGAGGCAATGTCAGAAATGCCCAATCTTCATACTTATAAACCAATATAAGAACTTCATCTTTATTTTAAAATTCAATCCTTTAGTATAGGAATTTACAGTTCAAAACACAAGTCAATTAAACCATGTTTGTTTTGTTTGTAATAATTTATAAGAATTTTGGTGGAGATATAATCTTAAAATCTTATAAATAGATCTATAAATAATTTAGATTAAAAATTATCCAGGTTTATGATGGTTTCTGTTTTATTTTAAAAACATAAAAAATGCAAATTGTTCCTTAAACCTTTAATTGATCTATTGTCTTCTAATGATAGTAATAAAATAGTTTTTGAGGTAGGCTCTCTGGACTGGCCTTAAACTCACAGAGATCCACCTGCCTCTGGTCCTCAAGTGTTGGTTTAAAGGCTTGAACCACCAGAGACGGCCTTAGTCATGCCTTTGTAAGAATGAAAAACAAATGAGGAAGAGGTGAAATAGTGAATTTCCTTTTAAAGACAACAAATTTAAAACAAATTTCTCTAAATAAGGAGATGGAGTAATGACAAAAATCTACAATCAGTTTAAGATATTAACAAAGTTTTTGACTTTCTCTGTCCTAATCTGTTAAATATTCTCAAATACTTTTGCAAGATTTTATTTTCGTTTCATGGAATTTAAATAACTTTACTCCCTCAGGTATCTATTAGCGTGAAACTCAAGACTAACATATGAAGAAATCACCCATCTCTACAGCATTAAAATTATAAGAAGTATGATTCCTTCAATATAAGAATAAAACAAATAGAAAATTCTAGTCAAATCTTCCTTCTTAGCTTGAGTCCCTGGAGCAGCTATGATGACAGGGCTTCACAGTCATTGCTTGGACACAGTCATTTTGGTGAACACTTTGTGTGTGCATGTATGTCCATGCATGGATGTTTACATGTGTGTATTGTGTGTTCATGTGTGTGTGTGTGCTTGTGTATATGCATGAGTGTGCATGAGCAGGTGCATGAACGTGTACATGGATGTGTACATGTGTGTATATGCATGAGTGTGTGCATGAGCAGGTACACGAACGTGTACATGCATGTATGTACCTGAATGCCTTTCCCACACTAGCTCTCGTTTCTATTCGTGGAAGTCATCCTGAATGTCATAGTTTGAAATCATGTTGAACTCAGACAAGCAGGAGCCATATTCCCGTGAAACAATGGCTTCAGCAGCTGCTAGGACATATCATTGTGACATCCTTCTGAGGTATTAACTTGATTAAGCCGATACCCAGTTATCCAATCAAGTGCTAATTTGTATATTGCCATGACTGTATTCTGTGGATGCAAGTAGAGCTCAGCATCCATTGCTTTGAACAGAAGAAGAATCCTGGTCAACCCAAGGGACCCGATTAGATAGGCTGAAAGACCTTGAGAGCAGAGCTAGTTTAGGATTCTAGTTGAGAATCCCAGTTGTTGGGCTGGGGACATAGTTCAGGGACAAAGTATTTGCCTACCATGTGCAGGACCCTAGCTTTCATCCTCTGACCCCAACAATGGAGGAAGCTTACAGAGGCTGAAGGAGACAAAGAGCTTCTTCCCCAGAGCCCCCAGAAGACAATATAGTGCTGAAATGCCACAGATGGGACCCACTTCCAAAGGTCTTCCTCCAAAACTCTAAGATGGCACACTCGCCTTGTTAGAGGCCACCACAGTAGTGCTAATTACCCCCAACAGCAAGAGTAAACAAGTCTTGGCCTTTTCAGTGGCACTGGGAGGAAAGAATTGGACTCTCCTGACATGTGCACCGTCTCCTGGGGGCTCTTGACAACTAGCAGAAGCGATTCATTAGAAAGGACAGGGCTAACTTACCCGAATGTGAAGCTCTTCATTGATGGATTCTTTTTTATTGGTCTTTCTGACATCCAGGTACCTGACCAATGGGCCAATTGTGATTCCCTGGATCACAAGTAACAAAATAAAGGGATTTCCTGAGGTAAATAATGTTACTATAGAGAACAATTCTATCATCAAAACTATAAAATGCCCAATTTGTATGTGTTTGTTTCTATTTTCTATGGGATTAAATGCATCGAAATTACTTTAATTCCTAGTTATTCTACACACTCCAACAAAATATATGCTATAATCTATTTCAATACAGTGTCTAGGTGTCTTTAAATAAATCTTCATTACCTCACGAAGACATAACTTCAGCTAAAACAAAATATTGTGTTATCAACTACTAGCGGCTGTTGTACTTTCCAAGGTAACAGAGTAACACTTGTTCAGCCTTACCTGGGAACATCTTGATCAATATGTTTTATTGGCTCAAAGACAATGTATTGCAGAAGTTAAAGCTTTACCATGAATATGCCTCTAAGTAATTTAGAATCTACTTAGACTCTAAATTTTAGAGGATGAACAAGAAGTCTAAACACCAGATACAGCATCTTTATTTACATCTTACGAGTTTAATAAAGAGCTGCAAAGGAACATATGCTTTTAAAATATGAAAGAAATCTACCAACCTGAAAGAATACAGTAAAATATGTAACGACTAAAGTAGCAGTAACAAATAATTTCTTCCTAGGAAAAAGGGACAGAGGAAGCAGAAATGCAAGGGAAAAGCTTCCGGCGCCTCTCACGCCACTGTAGAAGATTATGAACTGATCCTTGATGGAGAAGGGAAAAGTCCGGAACTGGTTACTGACATAGAAGAGAGTAAACACGCCTGGAAAGGGGGAGATACGTATTAGAGCAGCAGGATATGGGCGGTCGCGATGCAGAGACTCAGCAAGGTAGCTCAATCCTATCACACCCAAGATCACTCACCCCAAACAGACCCTCTCTCAAGGCTCAGCGTTTCTGTGATATTTTGGCTCCTTGAGTTAGAGAATTTCCTTGGTTGCTGTGTGTGTGTGTGTGTGTGTGTGTGTGTGTGTGTGTGTAAGATAGATAGAGTTTAAAATAATGAAAATATTGATTTAAAATAAATATGAGGCATATATTTCTAATCTATATCCACATTTGTGGTGCCTTTTAAAGCCAGTTAAGGATGTCCATGGAATAAAAACCTCTTATTTCGTGTTCTCAGGGGAGACCTCCAAGAAGTCTGCAGTTTGAATGTGAGGGGAGACCACTCAGTGACTGTGGACTGTACATTATGGGCAGATCCCTTAGGCTGACGTGGTGCTTGAGGCTTAGGTAAACAAGTGAGAAAGTTCGCAAGAGTTTAGGGTTGTGGATGGGCATGGGATACTTCTGTCAGTGCCTGTAGTAATAAATGGAGGTTGGAGGGCAGCAGAGTTCATACAAGGCATAGAAGTGGTTTCCACCATGCAGATTCCCTATGGCCATTTCTTCCACAGGAAACCCGCTACTGACATACTGGTTCTTGACAAGAAAGGCTTTTATCATCTGCTAAGGCTTTGAGAAAGTCTTTCAGAAGTGTCATCTGTTTATGTTCCCCTGTGCTCCTAACCCCATATCTCACAGAAAGCAATTTTTAAATCAGACATATCAGACTACAAGGGACAACAGAAACTATGGGTTTTGTTGGTGGGTCTATTTGAACTTCTCTTCACCTACGAGCCATTGTGACCTTGGGCAAAGTTCCACATCAATCCCTATCATCAGATATCAGAGACAACAAGTGCACAATCAACCCTCAGTTTCTGCAGGAGACAGGGTGCAGGACTCTCACAGATGCCCATGTCCATGAATACCTAAGTCCCTTTCTATTGCGTCAAGTGTTTGGGTATAGCCTGTCCACATTCTCTTGGGTACTTGCAGTTGTCTCTAGATTGCTTACAACAAGGGTGCTATGCTGTATTGTCTAGGAAATTATAACAAGAAACAAAGCCTGCACGTATGCAATACGGATGCATTTCTTTCCTCAAAATGATGGATCTGTGGATGATTGAAACTACAGCTGCAGAGCCAGCAGACACAGAAGACCGAGTATACTTACCTAAGCATGCAGATGAAAAGTTAAACACCTTTATTACATAACAGAAAACATTGCCTCTTAGACATAAGCCTTCATAATCATTAACTGTGATTAGAGATAATGAGTTGGAAAGGAGAGAGAACAGGCAATGATCTGTATTCTCACCCTTGCTCTTAGAGCCATGGTGGCCTGCCCAAGCCAGCCACTCTCTCAACTTTGGTTCATCCATTCGCTATTAGAGGATTACAGTGAGGGGCTGGATGATTACTCAGGGTAACAGAAGCCCTCCATCCAGATGGCTCCTTTTCTTGTTTGCTTGGCTGAATCTTTCTCACTTCACTTCTCTTGACATTAGTACTGCTTCCCTGTAGATCTGAAGAATATCATAACAGGAAGGGATTGATAATTTTATCCAAACCTGTTATTTTTAGGCTGAAGAACAAGACTTTAAATAGATAAATGTCTGTCCAACTCCAAATAGTGAGTCAGAAATCACACCAAATTTGATGTGAGATTTTAAGTTTATATCACAACAGCCTTGATTTTTTCCACCAAAAATTAGCATATTTCAGCTACTCTTAGTACTTTTTTAATATTGCTATATTCATATCATTTTAAAAAATTTAACATTTATTTTATGTGTAAAGGTGTGTTGCCTCCATATATGTATGTGTGTACAAAACGTGTGCAGTGTCCATGGAACATTAGATCCACTGGAACTGGAGTAACCAATGGCTGTGAGTTATCATGTGGATGTTGGACTTCACACCTAGGTCCTTGAGAAGAGCTGACAGGGTTCATAACAGCTGAGTCAGCCAAGCCCTCTTGTCTTTCTCTTTGCAACCCCAAAGCTATTATAAATTAATTTAAATATATATTTTAAATGACTGAAAACAAGTGGTAAAATTGTTTAAAATATAATTTCTAAAATAATCTGTCTCCATCTGCCTGTCTGTCTGTCTCTCTCTCTCTCTCTCTCTCTCTCTCTCTCTCTCTCACACACACACACACACACATCTATGGATCTGGTGGTACACAAGTTGCTTTAACTCCACAACTCAGCACATATCAATGGGTTAATCTCAATGATTTTGAAGCCAATCTGATTAATACAGTGAGTTTCAGGCTAGCCAGGACAACACAGTAAGATCCTATCTCAACTATATTATATGTAATATGTATTAGAGATGGGCTTCTTATACATACAACCTTGCTTCAATGGTATAGAAAATACTTGTCTCTATCTCAGCCTCTGCTCCCTTTGTAGAATCATTTATGTTCTTCTAATAAAAGGCCAGCATAGATAATGTAACTCAGTGCTAATGAGTTACATTACTTCTATCTCCTTAAATATAAGTGTATAGCAACCACTGGATCATATTCCTTATAATAGGAATTATTTCCAGAAGTGAGGTTATTTATAGTATTGCTGTCTTTACTAACTAATGTTATAATTAAGAGTGCTCACCTTCTCTCTCTCTCTCTCTCTCTCTCTCTCTCTCTCTCTCTCTCTCTC
>LOEQ01001260.1:320433-332408 GCA_001685075.1 Bramus lutescens
CATAGAGCGCCACCTGCCTCTGCATCCTGAGTGCTGGGATTAAAAGTGTGCTCCACCACGCCTGGTTCTAAAATTAATTCTTTGAGGAAGAAAAGAAGCCGCTCAGATGGCCTTGAAGCTTGAACAGTTCCAGCTCTTCCTCATACCAGCTTTCACAAACAAACGTTTTAAATTGACAGTCTGATTGCTAGACATTCTTCAGGCAAATGTCGTTGCAGAGAACATTTGTTTGGCAAAGGACCCGAGTCAGCTTTCAGAAATGCAAGAAATCCTAAACTCTGCAGTGCCTCGGGGGGCTAGCCTCGGGCTTTTCCCAGAAACACAGGACACCCAGCTCCTAAATCATCTGCCTATTTCCCTGGGTCTCCTTCGACCAAGTGTACTCACGCCAGGATGCCGGAGAGATAAAGAGTCTCGGCGGCTAAGTAAGACAGATAGCTGAACATGAACACAATGAGCGGCTCAATTGCAGAGATATTCTGGGTGAAACGTGTGATAAAAGCCGAAATGAACCCAAAAATGATGCCGAAAAACACTCCCCCACAGCCCACGATGACAAATCTGGCACACCCAGCCAAAATGTCCACAGGTTCTATGTCCTCAAATTTATGCATCTTAGTGAAGGCGATTAGTATGTTGTATAAGACCTGGGAAAATACAAATGAGAGAAACGGGAAATAGACGTTAGAACCTGTTACACGTGGACTCTTTCAACTCGGCGTTCCGTTAAACAGAGAACAAGAGTTAAATGGCACAAATATTAACACAGATACCCAGTTTTTAAATGCACTCCAACATATGTAGACCCATCCAGATTCACTGAAGAAAAGGGCAGTATTTGGATTTCAATTATCAAGCGCACGACAAATGTTTGAGGAGGTGGGGATGCTAATTATCTCAATTTGACCATTACATTTGTACACACATATTGAATTATATATTTCACCCCATGCACAAGAACAACTCTTCTATCAAAGGAAAGTGATAATAATAACATTCTCTGTGTGCCAGTCTCCCTGCTGAGATTATTGTTTCAGTTAATGTATTGCCTCCCTGCTTTGGGCATTCACTTCCTAGCTGTATCATAAACCCTGCAATTCCTTTTGGTTTTCCCTTTAAAGTAAAAACAAGGTTAAACTCCCTCAGCAGAGTGCAGAAGGGATACTACAGGGGAAAGGGGCTTCTTGGAGGTTCTTTAAGTCCCTGGGGAGAAGTCAGCCATGTGGATATGACAACTTCAGGTGGAGCCTGCCTGAGTCACATGCCCAGAAAATAATTCCTCCACAGCCTTGTGGCTCCTGCCTCTGTAAAAGTCCTAGCATGCGCCACGTGCTTGGGTTTAACCCGACTGGCGCTTTCTCTGTTAGCCCAGCTCAACCTTCTTCCTTGCGTCCAGTCTTCTCCTCTGAAGACCTTCTACCCATTCTGGAGCCCATCCACCAAGAGCACCAAGGTTTCATCAAGTCTGGTCATGCTTGCCTTTCAGAAAGTGGCCTTTAGCTTGGCCAGAACCTCTTGGCCAGTTCGAGGTTGGCTGACTCGGCCAACTTTTTGGTTCTCCACTGGTCAATCCACATCTTTCCCAGCGACATCAGAATCCATGCAGGCTTGTTCACACTGCTAGGCTTCTCCAGGCCTGAGCTTCCTGCTTCCTGCTGCATTCACTATCTTCCTTATATAGACGCACAGGGGACGTGCAGCCTCACACATGCTAGGCATGTACCCCACTATTGAGCACACATCTAGGTGTCTCAAGTTTTTATTTTGTACTTTGAGATAGGATCTTAATAAGCTGCCAATCTAGCTTTGAAACTCATTTTATAACCCAGCAGGTCTTCACTGCCAACTGAGTAGGGTTTAGAATTGCCATGAAAACAGTAATTCTGGTATGTCTGTGTATGCCTGTGAGCGAGCATCTAGATTGAGGTACTGAGGTGGGAAGACTCACCCTAAATCTGGGCAACACCATTCTCTGGCTGTGAGTTCAGGACTGCATAAGAAAGAGGAAAGGACCTTGGCATAAACACGCATCTCTCTCGGCTTCCTGGATGCAGGAACAGAGGGACCCACTGCCTCAGACTCTTGCCATTGCCATGGTCTCTATGGCCTCCAACTGGAATACGCCTCTCCTCTCTTAAGTTGCAGCTTGTTGGGTATTTGGTTGCAGCAAAAGGAAAAGTAACTAATTCATAGGCCTTAGACTTGAAATTCCTCTGCCTCTACTTCCCTTGTAGTTGGGAATATACACCATCAGACCAGACGATCTATACTCTTCATTGGAGCCTAACAGCTTTTGAGCTCTGGCTTTGGCGATATCTACAGGGTTTGCCAGACTGCATGCTTCTTCTACAGACTCTGGCAGCTCAACCTTGGTTTGCAGGCTGCATCAGCTATTCCTTTACAGTTGATTTCTCGATCCTGAGCCCTCTGGATCTTTTCTAGGCAGTGCCTCTGTTGATTTCCCACCTAGAGAGCTTGGCAATTAATGATCATTTGCTAATGATTGATTTCTTTATTTTATTATTAATTATATGTACATGTGTTTGTTGGAGTGTGGCTTGTGCATGTATGAGTGAAACTATATGTGGAATCCAGAAAAGAGCATCATATTTCCTGGAGCTGGAGTTACAGGTGAGTGCGTGCGTGCGTGCGTGCTTGAGTGTGTGTGTGTGTGTGTGTAAGAGAGAGAAACCTGATGAAGGTGCTGGAAACAAAATTTAGGTCCTCTGAAGAACAGTATGTGCTCTTAACCACTGAGCCATCTCTGACCAGTCATGCCAAACTCATCTCTAGATTGGTATCTTACCATGAATACCTGAAACCAAGCCTTTTTTTAAGCCACATTCTGAGAAAGGCCTCACGTTCAAGAAAAGTTTTCAGTAGCAAGGGGTCTATGAGGAGGGTGTCCTTTTCCAAGGACCCTGAAATCACCATGTACCTTGTTTCTTTCACTGTAAAATGGCATGCATGTATGTATGTATGTATGTATGTATGTATGTATGTATGCAGGTATGTGTGTATGTAGATATGTATTTTGTGTATGTATATGAGCTGACTAGTCTTATGTCAACTTGACACAAGCTAGAGTTCTTTGAAAGGAGGGAACCTCATTTGAGACAATGCCTCCAAAAGATCTATCTGTAGGGCATTTCTTAATTAGTGATTGATGGGAGGGGACCCAGCCTATGGTGGGTGTTGCCATCCCTGGGCTGAAGGTCCTGGATTCTTTAAGAAAGCAGGCTGAGTAAATCATAGGGAACAAGCCAGTAAGCAGCACCCCTCCAGTGGCCTCTACAGCAGCTCCTGCCTCTGGGTTCCTATCCTGTTGGAGTTCCTGCCCTGACTTCTTTCAATGATTAACCACAATACAGAAGCATAAGCCAAACAAACCCTTTCCTCCCCAACTTGTTTTTTTGGTTATGGTATTTTGCCAAAGCGATAGAAACCCTAACTAAGTATGTGTGCACTTACTTTCCTGCCTAACTTTGTAAACTATCAAAAATTTTACAGTATGGCCCTCAGCCTTTGAGTATGAGCTTGAGGAGCAGGTAGTTCCTCAGAGCTGCTCAAGTATCTGTCAGCAGACCTCAATCGATACGCCTCATTGGCAGCAGACTTCTGATGGGAGAATAAAGCCACAAGGGGAAAGCCCAGGACACATCTGAATGTGTATACTAATCATTTTTTTAAATGTCATAAAGCAGCTAGTAGCAAGTTTGGCCAGAGATAGAAGTATGAAGAGATTATAGCCAGGCTTCCCTCCTTTCCCCAAAGAGAAGTTTGAACTCATCTGGCTGGGGATAATGGAGAAGGAGAGAACACCATGCGGATTTGCTGGAGGCAGCGTGCACTCACGCATACAACAGACTGGATGGAGTGAATTTCTGAAATAAGATGATTACTTTAAAAAGGGGAGGCTTGCTTAAGGACTCTTGAGTCAGATTAGTGCACGTATACACACACATGCACACATATGTATGTACACTAAAATGCAGAAATATGGAGACAGGGGAGTATGGAGATGACCCCCCTGCTTCCTCATGGTCCCTCCTACAGAGACCATGGCAAACATTATACATTTGTCTCTCTTGGTCCTGTGTGTCCTGCCTGTGAGATGTGGGTCATCAGCTGTATCTGTGGTACTCAGAGCTCCTTAGATCGCTGGCTTGCAGAGGGGGAAACTCACCACCACCTATACTTAATTCCCATCAGTTATCTCCAAAGAGGACCAAGGTGGCATGGGCACTAAAGGGGTACCCTTTCCAGAAAGACAGATACTCTTCTGATGATGTCCTCAGTCTGAGGCCTCTACAAGGGTATGGTAAACTCTGAGAAAGTCAGCAAGGCAGTTCCTGCTGCCTTCCCTCCTTTTTTTTATGTGTCAGAGGCCAGTCTATATCTGGCTTTCAGGGCTGTCTCTGCTCTCTGGCTGCTCTACATGGGAGTCTCCCTAATTACACATTACACATCTGATACCCTCTGGGTGTTTGATCTACAGGTGAGCTAAACAACACCTATCAAAGGATTTATGTACCAGACACATTTTACAAAAATTTTCTTATAATTCAAGCAAAATTTATTAAAGCATGTTTTGAGAGCTTTGATTAGTATTTGAAGTTTGCGATTCGGAGTTTGTGAGTAATTTCAGAAGAAACTGGGCTTGTTTCCTGACTCATTTAGTCTCATATAACTTCCTAGCTGACCGAAAATCAATCCACACATGGGTCTTTGGAACTTTACACATTGCTCCTTCAGGCTGGATTCACAAAGGAGAGAAGCAGGGCTGCAAAAATAGTTCCACAAACCTAAAAAAGTAGGTTTGAATGCGGTGATGTGGGTACTCATTTGACTCTCAAAGCCAGAGGAAATTCATGGACGATAATTGCAGCTCAAAGATTTGCGTATTGTTTCCACAAGCATAAACTCTTTTGCATAGATTTCCAGATTACAGAAGGTTGCACAGCCATCAGGACCTATTTTGACCCTGGATTCCAGTGGTGGCAGGTATAGAAAGATGTCTTGGAGCTTTTAGAAACTAAGTGTCATCACAACTAACAGACTACTTTTACACACAATTCATACTATTCTGTGAAAAATCTTTGCCTTTCAAAATAGCAATATCTGGTTATCATTATAATGACAAAGGATTTTCTTTGGATTCATTTTACACACACACACATATATATTTCATGTGTGAACAAAGACACCAAATCCAAGGTCCCTATAAGACCCATTTGTCCCTCTTGTTCATTATCTCAGGGAAAGGGTCATGCTACCTTTGACAAATGCCCCCAGTCACCCATGGCTGTAACTGAAGCCACTGTGAATGTTCATAAAGCCTATTAAGTCCAGAAACCCCTCACATGATAACTAAGCACGTCAGCTGACCCACTAACACTCAGAAGTGGAGTGTCAATTCTAAAGGCAAACACTTCTCACCATCTTCTCAACTTGGTGGAGGACTGATTTCCATCTGACAGACCCACTGCTGAAAGGAGTGGATTCGGGCCGTGCTACACACCCATCAGAAACCACTTTAGTTAGTGAACAGACAGAGACCATGAGTGGAAAGTGTGGCCTTGAATGAGTATTCCTTCCTCAGTACTTCTCATCTCAGTGCTTACACACAGTGACCACTACCCTATGACCTTGATAAGGTCACCAAGGGGACAAAGGTCACTATTCTAGCAGGGCTATGGACTCCTAGTGATCTTCCTGATCCATCAGGCTTCCTGCTGACTGTACAGTATTCTCTTTGTAGTCTGAGCTGCTGATCTTTCTCTATAGACTATAGTCTTGCAAGTAGGAGCTCTGAGAATGGTGCTCTTCATCTTAGGAGAAAATGTTTGATGTTTAACCTTTGGCATGAGGCAAGCTGTAAGTTTTCCATCTAAATAAGACTGAAAAAAAATGGGTCTGGAGAAATGTCTCAGTGATTAAGAGTATGTGTTGTTCTTACAGAGCTCAGTTACCAGCACGTTCATGGTGGCTCATAAGCATCTGTAAGTCCAGTTTTGGAAAATCTGTGAGCATCATGGATATAGGTGGTGCACGAACATGCAGGCAAAATATTCATACACATAAAATACAATTTTTAAAAATCTCCTAAAATAAAAAATACAGTTCTAAAAGGAACTATTATTCTAAAAGACTATCACAAATGAGTGACGAATCCTCTCAAATAATTGACCATATTTGTAAATAAAATCATATACTTTATTTATGTGATGAATTGAATTCATGAATACAATTCTTTATGATGATAATTTTTGTGCTTTTATATGTTGTTGAATTTTATTTTGTAGTATTTTATTAATAATTTCTTAGTCAGTAGTCATGATAGATTTTGTTCTGTAGGGTTTTTTAAATATATCTTTGTCTGGTTTTGATATTGGGACAAAGCTGGCTACATAATAAGATTGGATATTGGCCCTTTCTCCATTATATCTGAAAGGATTTATGTGGAGAAGATATGATTTCTCCTTCTAGGTATAGACAAGATATCATTTTTAAATGATGTTATTATTTATTACCGCCATTACAATTGCTTCACTATTGTTGCTTTTGACTTAGCTCTAATTTTTCTTGTTACAGGCAGAGTCTTATATCATGGATTTTTATCTTTCATTTTTTTGAGATCTCTTTTAATTTTTTTTAAATAATCCTTTCTCATTATACTTAGCAATCCCAGTTCCCTCTCCCTCCCCTCCTCCCACTCACCCTATTCCCCATCCACTCCTCAGAGAAGGTAAGGCTTCCCCTGGGGAGTCAATAAAGTCTGGCACATTACTTTGAGGTAGGATCCTTCCCCCTATATTTAGGTTGAGCAAAATATCCCTCCAAAAAGGATGGGCTCCAAATAGCCAGTTCAGATCTTTCAATTTTTATTTATTTATTTATTGATTGATTGATTGATTGATTGATTGATTGATTGATGGTTTTTTGAGACAGGGTTTCTCTGTCCTGCAACTAGTTCTTGAAGATCAGGCTGGCCTTGAACTCACAGAGATCTACCTGCCTCTGCCTCCTGAGTACTGGGATTAAAGGCATGGGCCACCATTGCCTGGCATATCTTTCAATTTTTCTAATAAAGAGGTTTTAAAGCTGTAAGTGTTCTTTAAAGCATATCACATAAATTATGAATTTTATATTTTTATTATTTCATCAAAATGTTATTTAATTTCTTTCATAGTTTTGTTTTAAATAGAGTATGAAGAAATGCATTGCCTAATTTCTAGTTAGTAAAATTTTATTTTCATTTTGTCCTGGTATAGGTGGACAGCGAAAGCACTCTGAATGGCCTAAAGATTTCTAAATTTATGAATTTTTTAATTGTTGAGAAAAACAGTCATCATTATGTACCAGCATCCTTATGTTACCTGTCTGCTTCTTTCACGGTATGAAAGCTGTTTAGAACAAGAGGAGAAATGGGGCAATCTATTGCAGCAGAGTGTAAATGAATGATGAAACATGTTCATAGTGGGGCTCTGGAATGATGACCTTCACTGTTTATCCTGAATTTCTTGCCCTCTGACAGACACATTTTAGGACTGCACTTGCAGCTTTTTAGAGGCTAGTCATCTCCAGTCTTTCTGGTCATATTTTGAGAGCGGTAGTTTTGAGAAGAGTGGAACGTGCCATTTTAAGGGTGGGTCTCTCACTTCCTGATATGAGATTTCCTCTTCCCTGTGGCCCACTGACCAGTAGTATTCAATATGGTGGATGTGGTATGGTGTATACTGTTGGGTTAGGGCATAGAGAAGAAGGTCTCTTAAGAAGTTGTTTTAGATGTAAAAGGCTTAGAACCTTGGGTAGCCACCAGGGAGAGACAATCCCATTGCTCCCAAATGTGCAGACCTGCAATCCAGGAGAAAAAAAAAAGCTTAACAAGGGATCCAACCCATAGAGTTGGAATCCTTCAGCGTGTGTTCATAAGCTTAGAGAACTAGGGTCAAGTTGGCAAACTGAAAAGGTATCAGAGTACATATCAGGGAAGAGAGAAAACCAAGTGGCAATAGACTTGAATAATAGCAAGTGAGCCCTTTAAGGAAATCCTTTCCATTTCAAAGGGATCAGTACAATTCTGAGCTTGAAGGAAGCTGGAATAGAAAATTGCCATATTTTGACTGCAGTTGTCACGGGCATACCACTGACTCTGTGAGTGTTCTCTTGTTGGCTCTAGACTCTCATCTCTAAAGCTACCAAATGATTTCTTTTAAAAGGCATACAACATTATAAAGTGAGCAGTTCAAAACTAAAGAATAGACCCACTCCCTACCAACCCTAATGTTCACCTCTGCTGCTGTCCAAGGAAGTGTGAGGCCCATCACTGTTCCATTTACACCAACATCTCTCTTCATCATGTCTACATCAACTTGGAGCAAATACCCAAAATGCTATCTTTTACTATCTGGTATCAGCATACTCACACGATGCAGAGAGACTCATTTTCTATTCCATGCCCTATTATAGCATGGACATTTTTTTTCAGGTATCTTTATGTCTTGGCACTTTCAACCCCCAAACTGTAAGCCAAACTCAATTCTTTGAGTCATAATCAAACTCGCATTTTGTTAGAATAACCACAAATAACCCCAAATGACTGAGACATTCACCAATAACCAAAGTTGGTCCTGGATACTGAGGAAGAAGAACATATAAATTATCATATCCTAGAGGCAGAATCAAAGGCTCTCTCCCCATCCAATCATGGTATAACACTATAATGCGGGCCTGGACAACAAGTTTTACAAGATGTTGGTCATCTGTAGAATTTCCAAACTGTAGGGAAAGTACTTGTCCCCCAGAAACCTTCCTTCTAGAATCCACCTTGTGTGACTTTCCACCTGAAACTGACCTTATTATTTCCACACTGCAGCCCAATATGCCCAACTGAGAACATTAGGACAGGTGCTGGCATAGGATGGTCACACAAAAGTCACAGTACTAGGAAGTTCTCTTGGCTGTGTCTGAAATGCCAGGGTGTTCTCCCCCATCAGGAGCTTCCATGAAAATATTGCATAACCTCCTACAGGACCTTTGTGGCTGGGATAGGTTCTAAGAAAACACAGACCAGGCAGGCACACGGTTGTAGGTTAAGAATATTAGTTTACCAAGAAGGATTCTGAAGGCTTACGGTATGGGGACTCAGGGCAGCATCCAGGCCTTTTCACGTTTAAGGTGCTTGGTATTCTTGGTGGGGGAGTTCAGGGTCCTTAGAAGTATTGACAGAATTGAACCTGGGTAGTTTCCTGCCCTCATTTTCATTATTCCTGAAAGTTAAAGGGCCAACACTGTCCTCCTAAGTGTTCCTTCTCCTCTACTTTCTGTTCCTACAGCTGTTCAACTCCACCTCCTGACAGCGAAAGGCAGCTTGTCAACTAAATAAATTTTATTCCTTTTTCCTACCCTTGTGATGGAAGTGAGTGCCCACCTCCGAGTGGCTCATAAGAGTCTTCTGGTTCAGGATCAATCGGTATAATTCAAATATCAACTATTCTCTTCCTTCAAACAGAAGCAAAAGATCCAAAGGAGTGTCTGGGAGTCAAATTAAGGGGAACTGTCATGAAATCATAGTTAAAGGCCCCTATCTAAGAGCATATACTTCTAGCATGCCATGGAGGAGTGTGCCCTTCCTAAGGTGCAAGTTTTTCTAGTTGGAGAGCCTGTAATGTAGACACCAGATATTTTGGGGACAAAGTGCCACCCAGTTGTGGAGGGGCTGATGATTAGAAATGTCTCTCCATGTCGGTAAAACTCCATCCTCTGAAACACACTCCTGAGGACTTCAAATCAAAAATTTGATTGTCTTCACTTTTTGTTTTGTTTCTCAAGGCAGGGTTTCTCTGTATATCTCTGGATATCTTGGAACTCACTCTGTAGATAGACCAGGCTGGCCTCTAACTCAGAGATCCACATGCCTCTGCTTCCGTGAGTGCTGGGATTAAAGGTGTGTGCCATCATTGCCCGGCTAGCCCTCACTTATTGTAGCTCCTAGCACCTTCCACCTTTCCAACCTGGCTACTGGCTACCAGTTGGTGCTGCACTACACACACACAGACACACACACACACACACACACAGACACACACACACAGAGGCACACACACACATACACACATACACACACATACACCGATCCTACCATGTCTCACTGTCAGAGGGCAAGCTCACCAGATAAACCTCCAGATACTTTGACTGACAGCACATTTCTAAAGGCAAATATTGGGGTCCCAGTAGGTGGCTCTGATTCCTCCCCTGCCACCAGTGGGCTGGAAGCACCCTGGAAAGGTCTTGCACTTAGTCGCAGGCCCCTGAGCTGACCAACCAAGACTTCACTACTCTGTTTGCCTGAGATTACATCTTTATTTCTGTGCCTGGTAGTCACCAAAATGCTGTGTTTCTCATGTGGATCTTCCTCTGGATCATGAGGACAAAAGGATATTTATTCATCACCTACTGTATGCCAGATGTCCAGAAGTCCCATTTTGTGACCTCACAACCACCCTCTCAGGTTGGGGAAGTCCTTCCCATTTCAGATATAAGGAAACTGACTTGAGAGGCTTGCTCAGTAGTTTCATATCCCCGCATACACCAACTATCATATGGTTTCTTTCAAGAACTGGGCCAACACCCATTGACATAGGATAGAATCTCACATCTCAATGGACTCATCGCAAGCTAGAAAGATCATGGTTACAGTACACTTCATCTAGCCTTTAGCCCAGCCCAGCATCCCAGCACACTGCAGAATGTCAATCATTTCCTCTCATCAGTGGATGCTAACTGGGAAGGAAACTCTATGCTACTGCCCAATACCCAGAAACATGACTCACGCTGCCTCAACCCCTGAATCCCCACCTTCGAAGCCAGTGTCTATTGAATGTTACTGCTTTTTCCCCATGGTAATGTTAAAAGAATGAACCATTGAGGACTCTTCACTTGCCCAGAGGTAAATGATCGGTCCCATGGATGCCAAAAGAACCAGCTGGAATAGAAATCAACAGGTTCACCGTGAATCCCTTCAGCAAAGCAAGTATTATGGAATACATGAGGGGGAAAAAAGGGAGAGAGCTTTAGATGGGGGGAATCAGGGAATTTAGGATCTAGAGCTGGTATTAGAATATATACACAGAGAAGATCAAATCTCAGTGTGAAAGAGAAGCCAAGGGTCTCTACTACAAACTTCCACTGATTGCCTCAGCTGAAGGTAATGACTGCTTGATCAAAGCAAGAAGATGGCCACTCCATCTTATGAATATTACACAGCACAAACTATATATTCTCTTCAGTTAACATATGTTCAATTTCATAAGGAGTCCGTCTTCATTTCCTAAATGACAATGAAGAAATATGTATACATAGAGGTCTGCTAAGTCATCCTAGTCCTTACCTTAAAAAGCATGACCAGAATGGGTCCACGGACCTCAATGGTTGGGTGGGCTTAAGAGCACCCTACCCACAACTACTATATACTGTCATTTCATAAAGTGACATAAAGAGTCATAAAGAATCTTCACCTCATGAGGTTTCATAAGGCTTGAAAGGGAAAATGTGATAAAGCACTCATCAGAGATGGGTTAAGACCCATGCTTTGAAAGTGTAGGTCATCTCCCTCCACCACGGCGTGTCTGGATGATGGTAAACGCGCAGCAAGATGCCATAGAGTTATATATGCCTAGAGAGGACACAGGTACCCAGGGCAGAAAGGCAGTGGAAGGAGGGGGTTAGAGTGGACAAAACAGTCCAGTGAGGTGGTCCAGACAAAGCAGATGAAGACTGCCTGGGTTTCGGTCTCAGACCTGATCCTGTGGAGCTTTATCCTACCAGCTGAGGTAGAGTAAGAGATGGGGAGAGATTTGGTGGGTAGATAGAACCATGGATGGAATTACCTATTGCTTATCTGGCAAGTTGATCTATGGCAACTAGATAGATAGATAGATAGATAGATAGATAGATAGATAGATAGATAGATA
>LOEQ01001260.1:353500-363677 GCA_001685075.1 Bramus lutescens
ACGAGACCACGCGGCAGGTCTCCATATGACTGCGGCCGGTGGGCGAGAGAGACGGATAAACACAGCATACAGAATAAATTAGGACATTTATTAGATGGGTTATGGAGGGGAAGGAAAAGGAGAGAAGGGGGAGAGAGAGAGAAAGAGAGAAAGAGGGAGAGAAAGAAAAAGTTGGCAGCCTCTCTAAGAGAGGGGACAGGAAGAGAAAGAGTGGGGCTCTGAGTTTGCAAGCAGGAAGGAAGTAGGCATGGCTTGTCTCTTAAAGGGTCAGAACAATCATTACACTAAGTCCTGTAACAACATAAGAGTACAGTCCATCACGGTGGGCAAATGGAAGCTGCCTCCCTGTGCCTGCTATCAGAGGGACGAAAGGAGTAAATAGGGATGCTCAGACCTTTCTTCTCTCCCCTTCTGCACCCAGTAAGGAACCAAGACCAAGGGACAAAACCTTTCCCATTCAGGCTGGATTTTCTCTTCGTTCCTCCTCTCAACAGCTCTAGAAACACCCTCACAGACACATCCAGAATTGTGTCTCCTAGGTGATTCTAAAGTCCACTTAAACTGACAATGAGGACTGACTTGAAGGATATTTTTTTAAAATCATATACATAACAGATAAATAAAATATCTATCTGAACCTTAATTCCGCACTAAGTTTTGCAATTGCCTGGAGTTTATCACAAGAAGACAATTCTGTTGGTAGTAAAAGCCTGCCCTTTTCTGACCCCATTTGGAGCCAGTCTTAAGAAGCTTTGTGATCCTTGCCATATGCTCTTGGAAACTGGTCTACACGTGGGGTCCAGTGGTAAAGAAGGAATAGCCTGACTTCCCTGTCTGGTAGATACCTTATAATTTAGGATACCATATCCTGTCTACCCTCACGGGACTAATTGGAGGTGGTATACCATATAGGGAAATCTCACATCCTTCAGGGTTCAACTGTACAGTGAGTGACAAGAAATGATTTGGAGGGGAGGGCTTTTTTTTTCTTAACCTTTAGACCCAGTGGTAAGTTTTGTTTCAGAGACACTTTGAAGGAAAAATGAGCAAACCTCACATAATTTTCTTCATGTCCATGTGATGAATTTGAAAGGCATGTCTCTCCTAAAACATCTTTTAACAAAATCATCAACACCCCTTTCCACCTCACTGCAGAGTATAGTCGTAAGTGGCTTTGCCAGAACAAATTTGAACAGTGTGTATGGGGGCCTCATCATTGGATGTTTGCCCCAGATCTTGTGTCTTTGTTGAAGCTGAAATTTCTGTTCTTTTTTAGGAAGAAAGAGGGGGAAAGAGCCGTGATAGAAAACTGGTTGGCTCTGTCCAGATAATTTACTTCCTGAGTCTTCAGCTAGCAATTAGACTGTGTGGCCTTGGGTCAACTTCTGGTGTATCATCTCCCTAAATTGAAACTCTTCATCCCAAACTGGAGAGGAGTCAATAGCTTTGACCTTGCCTTCAGGACAGAAAAGCTGAACTCTGTCCCTGTCCTCCACAGCTCAGAGAGAAATGGACCTGGTGATAGGTATGACCAACTCCAGAAACACCCCAGCATGAAAAGAAGAGGACCACCCCAGGACAGCAATGTGAGCCTGGGAAAGAGCACCACTCCACAGCAGGGTTAATGCAACATTCTTACAAGTCTAATCAGACAACTCCTCCAGAGTGCTTGTTATTTTGCAAAGAGAAACTTGAAGCTATGTGATATCAGACATGTTTTAAACCTCTCTCTAGTCTTGGTTGCAATTTGATGATTGATGATGATGATGATGATGATGATGATGATGATGATGATGATGATGTTATCTATCCTAAAGATAGGCTGAAGACAAGTTCCATAACAGGATGTGGGAAAACCTTGGTCCACAATAGGTATCACACAATCATCATATTCATTGTCAAACAAATGCCATATGGGTAGACATATTACATTCCTTCATATCACCACACTGATAAGTTATTGCAACTAATACGTTATCCTCGGTGCAACTGAAATTTATTGGAAAGATGGAGTAAAACATCAAGTAAAATGCTTTCAAATGCAGCCTGTTCCCTTGCTCTTCCCACTCACATTGTTGACAGTCACCCTCACTCAGACATCAAGTCACAGAGACAGCTGAGCACAGAGCAAAAAGGCAGAATTCCCAACTGCACCTCGCTGCCCTTCCCAGGGTTGTTGTCCTTCCCTTCTGCCTCTCATCTCAGCCTTCGCCATGACCCCTGTGCTACGAGTGTCGAACGGGACTTCTTTTACTGATTCGGGGGTGGTTTGTCCTTTTCCTTCTTAGCTCCCATTTCCCTAAGGGACAGTGACATTAGAGTTCAGGAAGTGCTGATTCTCTCCAAGGTGGTAGACAACGAATGCTGGTGTTTGGGAGAGGTTTTTCTCTGCCCAGGAGAACTGATGTTTAGATAAATGCAACTGGCAGGCTAATGAGATGCCAAGGAACAGTGACTATCTGAGTCCACTCTGTGTTGCTATATTGGAATATCACTTACTGAGTAATTTAATGACCTGTGTTCGGATCCCTAGAGCCCAGGTAAAATGTCAGGTGTGGCAGTCTGCAACCCTGTACTATATGCCAAAATAGGAAAAGTACTTGGCTTCTATCTCTGGTCTCCATATCACCATGTACAGATAACCCAGCCCCTTTCTACTTGCATGTATAAAACACACAAGTGCGCATACACACACACACACACACATACACACACCAGCTCTGATCACTGAACCCTCTCTCACTGCATCAGTTTATGTATGAAGGAAACACCTTTTTCATCTAAGAATCCACTGAGAGTTCCACTTACTGATTCCTGTCACAGTAGGAATCAGTTTTTAGAATGAGCTATGGAAGAAGATGAACATTCAAACCATAGTAGAGACCCGGAGGAAAGTGGCAAAACAGACCTGCTTTGCTGTGAACTTCCCTAGCTAGAAGACTTGAGAGTCTCCAATGAGAGTTTCCCAGGGAGAGCGTGCAGCTTATGAAGGGAGGGGAGCTACTCCTCTCTTTTGAGGGTCCAGACAGTGTAAACCACAGCACACACACAGTCAATGGCGAGGTTTCTCATCTGCTGCAGTGCGGTGAGGCCTGGACTGCCCTTCTTGACCACATGGCCCCCAAGGTCACAGTGGCAGGGTAGAAGGTGTGTAAAACTTATAATGCCACAAGTTGCCTCTATCTAGAAATTACATGTTACTTCTACCTACCTTTTAGGAAAAACAAGAAAAAAGTGATTGGTGTGGTCTGCTGAGATTTTGATCTCCCAAAAGCCCACAAGAGAGGGGCGTAGTCTAACTTGGCACTATCAGGAAGACACTGACCCTTCACAAGGTGAGCCTCCCTGACTTCTGGACATCTCTAACAGGCCCTTGAAGAGAGTAGGGGAGCCCCAGCCCTCCCTGCTCCATTTTTCAGTCACAAGATTCCTACAAAGTGCCACGTCACCATAGGTCCAAAAGCAATGGGATAGATAAGGTAATCATGGACAGAAACTTCCAAAACTATAAACCAGAGTAAATCTTTTTTTTTTCATAAGCTGGTTTAACTCAGATACTCGATACAGTGGCCAGAAGGTGGCTCACACACAGAAGCAGCTGGTTAGAAAGGAGACAGGAATCTGATGGTTCTGCCCAGAAATGCAGAACAATTTTGGTGAGCCCATGCCATCGTCTCTAATACATTTCTGCTCTCCAGTCTAGTAAGGATGGAGGTCTGATTAAATAAACCATCCCTCATGCAGAGTTTGTGCTTACGGGATCTGAACCAGGCCAGTGAAAGAAACTACTGTCTGGAAGGCTTAGAGAGGAATAATGGGGGAAAAATCAGTTTCCCTAAAATAGCTTAGTCACGTCTACTTATTCAAAGATCAGATTACAGCGGAAAGCCTTGTGGAGAACTCTTGGATATGAAGTGAACCTGGGTAAATAAAGCAGCATGAGTAGCCATGGGGTGATATTTAACTGTGAGAATTCTGCTTAGAGACTTACCTGTCTGTGTCTGTGGCTAGTTTCTAAGTGGCCGTAGAACACAGATATTTCCCTGGGGGAGTTTAATCAGTGGCTAAGTGGGCCTCTTCCAGTTGAAAACTGAACTTAAATTTAAGGGCTGAGCATGGAAGAGTCCTCTGTGTGATCATCACAGGGCTGCAGACAACCCCCACGGCCCTGCCCGACCTGCTGAGGGCACCCATTGGCCCAGCAATTATTACCCTTGGTGATCTATGTAAGAGAGTCTATGAGCTCTCTGGAGGCATCTCAGAGACTAATTTTGTCTCCTGCTTGGGGAAACTGGCCTTTCACCCTCTAGCTCAAGTTTAAAGACCGGTCAGATGTGTGACCTTCAGGTGGATATCATTGACAGAAGGAGGTCAGCCAGAAGACGGGCAGCAGCAACGGGGAGCAGAATGTCAGTCCTTCGCGGGCCCGCAGAGCACAGTCCCTGGGAGTCTTGGGGATGGGGCCCCTTTCAAGTACCTATCTATTCTTCCTCAGTCCTGAGCTGCTCCTCGGGGTACTGTTCTTCATAACCTCTCTCATGACAGGGAAGCAACTATTTGTTTAGATCAAAACTTACTATTTTTAAGCTGCTGTGAGTCTTAGCTTGCTCTCTGTTGCTGCGATAAAAACGCCTCGACCAAAATCAACTGTAGGAGGAAAGGGTTTATTTCAGTATACGGTTCCCCATCACAGCCCCGTCACTGAACGAAGTCAGGGCTGAAACTCAAGGCAGGAAGCTGGTGGCAGGAACTGAAGCAAAGGCCATGTAGGAACACTCTGACTGATGTGCTCAGCTTGCTNTAGCACCCAGGATCATTTGCCCAGAGGTGGCACAACCCACAGTGGGCTAGACTCTCTGCGTTAATCATCAAGCAAGGAAATGCCTCATGGACTGCCTACAGACAAATATGGCAGGGATATTTTCTCAGCTGAAGTTACGTCTTCCTAGAGAACTCCAGCTTGTGTCCAGGTGACAAAGAACTAAATCATGGGCCACTGTGTGATTTCTGTCTCCTGGTTGGACATCAGCTGCTACATACCAGGTGACAGGTAAGGAGATGATTTCAGGTGTGTGTGATTATAAGGGAAGCTGTCACAAATATCTCTGCATTTTGAACATAGTTTTTATTTACTTGGGGCAAATATTAAGGAGTTGGTTTGGGGGCATGTACTAAGTAGAGGATTTTTCTGACCTGCTTTTGCAGGGCCAGGAGCCTGTGCCCTGTTGCTTTTCTGTCACTCTTCACTTGCACTTAGATGTGGGAGTCCCCTTTGTGTGTTGTTTGTATTGGTTAATGAATAAAGAAACTGCCTTGGCCTGATAGGGCAGAACTTAGGTAGGCAGAGAATACAGAACTGAATTCTGGGAGGAAGAAAGCAGAGTAGGGAGACGCCATGGATCCACCAAAGACAGACGCTGAGAATTTTACCGGGTAAGCCACTGCCACATGGCGATATAGAGATTAATAGAAATGGGTTAAATTAATATGTAAGAGTTAGCCAATAAGAAGTTAGAGCTAATAGGCCAAGCATTGATTTAATACAGTACCTGTGTGATTATTTCGGGGCTAAGCTAGCTGGGCGGCTGAGATGAAAAAGTGGGCCCCCTGCAACAGCACTTGGCATTGGCAGGAGCTTTGCATGTGTCTTCCTCCACACCCCCACAATGTTAGCCATCGGCATGGTATGGAGCTTTTCTGTCACAGTGGTTTTCGTTCTCCGGGCGGTGTTATACATCTTTTCACATGCTTCTTTCCATCTGGAAACTGCCTCCAGTGAAGTGTCCACTTGAGGGTTGTCTCCCTTTCTGAAAACTTGAAGTTTTCTTGATAAGTGTGAATTTCAAGAGGCCACTATACATTCTGGATTCAGTTCCTCCCTTAAGTACTCAGCTTCCAAAGACTTCTGCCTGTGCACAATTAGTTCAGAATAAAGTGTTCAGTCTTGTAGAAACTGGAGTCTCCAATGCACCCCACTTTTGTCTCATAGAGCATGCTTTGGTGTCATTCTTAAGAGGTATTTCCCTAAGACCAGGTTGGGGAGGTCTTCTAAACTTTATATATTTATGGTTGGCCTCTTTTCTTTTCTTTTCTTTTTTTGAGATCAATAGTCCATTTTGAATTCAGTTTTGTGTGAGGCATGAAAGTCGTTTCACCATATAAGATCTATTATCTTTGTATGGTACAGATATAATACATGCTGTATTATATATAATATATAATGATGATACCCCACTGACCCCACACTATTTACTTAAAAACATTCTGTTATTAAATTGCCGCTGATCTTCAAGAAGAACCAACCAACCACAGTGGATGGGGTCTGTATTTATACTCCTCACTCAATGATATGAACACCATAGTTTATTGTGTTTATTATTAGGCTATGTCCTGTCATGACTGCCACTGAGAGCAAAGCGAGGAAATTTCCCACGGAATAGCATGTAATCCTCCACTTTAAGAGTTTGTCTTTACGGTAAGGTGAGAACATAAAATACACCACAGATAAAGGATGCCCCCTCTCATCTATAGCTGCGATGCTTTGATTGGTTGCTTCTATGTTTGTCTTTAGATCCCATTCTCATAAGGAACAAGTTTCATTCACCTGTCCACCTGAAAGGTTCTGCATGAGTTACTGGGAATTTTCTCAAATACCGTTTTGAAATTGCTTGATATGACCCTCTGGCTTTTCTTTCTTACAATGGAGGATCCCAATGAAAGATTCTGAATCCCATGTCTGGGTTAATAGCACTGAGCTTTGCTGTATTTGATCAACATATCGCCAGCATTGGTCCACCTTTGTCCCCTGGGATCCTTTTGTGTCAGTGTTAATGAGGAATGCTGATGCATCCCTTGCCGTTCTTGTCTAGACACTCATCATTCTGTTTAGGAACTAGAGAAACTCCGTCTTCATAGGATGACTTGGAAAACACCTCTTCCACGTCTCTTTTCGGGAAAGAAATTTCTTGAAATGTTTGATAGACACAGACAGAGGAGCCTTTCAGCCTGGGGGAATTCCAGTTTGTAAATTCTGAAGTATGAATTCAATTTCTCTAATAGTGGGAGTCGCTTTAGTTTATCTGTCCCATCTAAATCAAGGATTTCAGGGGCTGTAACCATGTCCCCAAAACTATCCACATATTCCCTCTATACCGTGGGAATCCCACACGTTGAAAGCAATAAACCACTTGCCCCTCTTCTTTGTCCTGGTCCATTGGCTAGTGCTTAACTGTTTCTGTTGTTTCTTTCAAACGATGCGATTTTGGTGTTAGCTTCCCCACTCTCAACTTTGTCATTCTCTTCCTTCTAATTTCCAAGGTGGTTGGTTGGATTATTAGTTTGAGGTAGTTTCTTTTCCCATTTTAAAATTAATATGTATTAGATTGACTTATTTCTAGTATCTATTTCTAAATAATGTAGTTTTAAGCTTTTATTATTGTATGTGTATTTTGTCAAAAAAAAATGCTTGTCTGTGCCTTGTCTGCAAGCCTGGTGCCCTTTGAGGGCCAGAAGAGTGTCTCAGATCCCCTAGGACTGGCATTACAGAGAGTTGGGAGCTACCATGTGGGTGCTGGGAATTGAACCTGGGCCCTGTGGAAGAGCAGTCAATGTTCTCAATTGTTGGAGCCATCTCTTCAACCCCTCTGTTTATGTTTTAGTTATGTGTGCCTGTGTGTCCGCGTGTGTGGTGTGGGGATATGCACGGGTGACTGTGGTGTCTGTGGAAGCCAGAAGAGGCCATCTGATGCCCAGGAGCTGGAGTCACAGGTTGCTATGGACTGTTTGACTGTAGTAGTGGGAAACACTCGGGTCTTCTCCAAGAGTAGTAAGTGCTCTTACTTGCAAAGCCTGCATTCCAGCCTCCTATTTCTCATTTCTAGTAGGAACTACATACCTCCGCACATAAAGCACAGCTCCACACAGTCTCATGGTTTGATATGTTGCGTTTTCATTTTCCCTCAATTGAAATAAATTGAGGGAATAAAAAAACCTGATTTTCCCACTAGGCATTCTCTTTTTTTCTATAGATTTCTTAGAAATGTCTTAATTTCAAGTTCTTTGAGATGTTTCTGACCTCTTCCTGCTAACAATTTCTAGTTTAAAAATATCATCGGGAATACAACTTCAAGTTTTAAAATTATTTGTGCTTATGCCTGTGTCTTTGTCTATGTGTCTCTGTGTGTGTCTGTTTATGTGTGTCTTTGTGTGTGTCTGTCTATGTGTGTCTCTGTGTGTGTCTCTCTGTGTGTCAGTGGCGTCAATTGTGTGTCTGTGTATGTCTATGTGTGTCTCTGTGTGTGTCTTTGTCCATGCATGACTTTGACTGTGTCTTTGTCAGTGTCAGTTGTGTGTGTGTCTGTGTGTGTGTCTGTACCTGTGTGTGTGTGTCTGTACCTGTGTGTCTGTATCTGTACCTTTGTGTCTTTAAGTGGTGGTCAATGCTGTGTGTCTTCTTTAGCCATTCCTCACCTTAGTTTTTGAGACAGGATCTTTCCCCAACCCTGGAACTTATTAATCTTATAGGCTTATCCGGCTGGCGAGCTCCAGAGTCTACCTGTGCCTGCCTCTCTAGGGCTGGGTTAACAGACATGCATCCTTATGCCTAGCCTTTGTATGGAGGTGGATCTTCCAGCTTGGTAGGAATCTTTGCTTTACAGTCTAGAATGTGGCCTACCTTGCCAAACGGTTCCATAAACATGTTGAAGGAATGTATATTCAGCTTTAGTTGGGTGAGTGCTCTCTGTCAAGGCAGCGAATGAAAATCCAGCTCACTTCTGTTGTCTGGTTTTGTAGGCAACAAGATTTCTCTTCACCAGTTCTGTGGATGCGCAGGAGAAGAATTCAATCTCCAATGACAACAGCTGAGTCATCCCCTCTTCTTCTCAGGCATGTCACCGTTTTGTCTTGTATGTTCTGAAATACACTTGTTAGGTACACACATGTTTAATGTTGCTTTGCTTTTGTAGAAAGCTACCTCGTTTTCGTAATGTGACATTCATCTGGATCCTGAGAACCTTTTCTAACTGATGTTAACGTGGACATTTCAAGTATGTGTTAGTGGTCATGTCTTTGTATCTATCATGTATTTGTAACTAGTCTTTTACATTTCATCTATCTTTTTACCTATTTATTATAATGAAAGCCTACAATAATATCAAATTGTTTTATTAGATGAATATTATTATTATACATATATAATATAAATTATTATTATTATATGCCTTTCGATTATTGTTTAGACATAAAATATTTAATATAATGTTAATATGTATGGATTCTGTCTGCCCTTTTGTGAGCAAATTTCTGTTTGTTTCCTTGTTTATTTTCATCTTATTTTCTTTTTCCTTCTTTTTTTTGGGGGGAGCAACTTTATTATGCAATCTTTTGCTATAGTGTGAACACTTAACACTAGATGTAGCTAGCTGACCAGTTCCAGGTGTCTGACCATTGTTCCTTTCTATAAGTGCAACATGGCCAAGGAGACCTCCGGATGCCATCAGTGTCGCTGCACTGACATCAGGTCCTGCCTTTTAGTGACTCCTCTTCTACCCTGGCCCCACACCTTGGTAACTACCATCCCAACCTCTGATCCTGGTCTGATAGAAATTGACTATCTCAGATTCTTCATGTAAGCGTTTACTGTTTGTCTTTTCATGCCTGGTTCTGTTAGCTTCTTTTTGTTTCCTTAACATGTCCTTTAGATCCATCCGTGTGTGACTTACTGAATTCTTTCTTTTGTTTAAATAGCATCCATCATCTATTATGTTTTAGCAATATTTGGATTTTGTTGATTCCTTTTAATGGCAGTTAATAAATTAAAGCATAGTATAGCATTACTTTCTCATTCTCTCTAGAGTCAAGTTTCACCACTTTAAGTGATATGCACAGACCATATCACTAGATAGAGCCTTGCCCTAGCTCCTACGGGTTGCAATCAAATGTCTGCACCCATACTGAAAACTCTTCTCAGAAATATCATAATTGGTTTTTCACATGTATGTTTACAGGCTCCTATTTGTGTGGTACACATGTGTATGCAAGCGTATGCGCATGCATGTTCCTGTGTGTGTATGCTTGTTTATATGTGCATATAGTTATGTGAAAGTTCAGAATTCTTGTTGGGAGTCTTCCTTGATAATCTCTATATTTTTTTTTAATTTTCCGAGCCCCCCCCCCG
>LOEQ01001260.1:368068-378561 GCA_001685075.1 Bramus lutescens
TCTCTCTCTCTCTCTCTCTCTCTCTCTCTCTCTCTCTCTCTCTCTCCATTCCAGGAACTTGGAGCCTAAATCACAGCCACTCTTCATTCCTGTTTCGTTCCACTGCCTGTCAAGCTTTCTTGGTGCTGAGAGAAGGAACATTCAATTGTCTACCAGCCTGATTCATGCATCAGGTTCTACCCATCAGCACCTCTTCTGGATGCTGGAGAGAGGAGGTTCTGGGTTCCGTGGCTGTTCCCTGAGCCAGATGCTCCTCCCGATGATGTCTCTCTGGTTAGGTCCTTTTCGGGGGAAAAGCCACCAGGGATAATGCTGAGCCGACTGCACATAAACCTGCTGGAGAGCTTCACCGGCATGTGGTAACATAGCTGGGTCCAGAACCTGGAACTGGGCTGGACTGATTTCAAGCCTCTCCACGTGACTGTGGGGAGAACCCGGAGAGCTTTTCTGACAAGATAAGGTAGAGATTCTGGCACTGGGAAGGAACAGAACTTAATTAAAATTAGTTTCAATGTCTGATCAACCAAGGCAAGGTTCACAGCTGCTTGCAGTTCAAAGACACAAGGTCCATTGACATAGCTGGGACTCAGAATAAATATTCCTCTTCGGCTTTTCTTAATGATGCTCACAACGTCATCCGCATACACTGGAAACAAGTAAATTAATGACTTTCAATAGATACTATTAAAACTTGAGTCACAACAACTTTGAACCTCCGAGAGATGCCTGACCGATTTCTTCTAATTTGGATATTCTTGGGCAAAGAGATAAGGAGAAGAGTTTCCTCTGCCCCTTTCATTATCTCCACTCTGGACTGTTAAAAATACACACCAGTACCCAGAGACTGTCCCCATATTCTGCCTCTCTTAATCACCATCTAAGCCACCTAAATCACAGTGGAATATGACTGTGGCCTATGGTATATCCCAGGATACTTGTGGATGTAT
This sequence comes from Bramus lutescens, assembly GCA_001685075.1. NCBI lineage: Eukaryota > Metazoa > Chordata > Mammalia > Rodentia > Cricetidae > Bramus > Bramus lutescens. The sequence continues at coordinate 369,016 of LOEQ01001260.1, forward strand.
CTGAGGCAGGAAAGGGTAGCAGGCCATCTGAGGCTTCATGGGTGGCATTCAGCTGACTTGCCTGCTGCACTGCATGCTGAGAATTCAGAGAGTAGAATTCTAGAAGCTAGGAAGGCCATCTGTTTGGATTGAGAGAGATTATTTTCCACAAAGTACATAGGAAAGGACCCTTTGTCCTGGGGGAGGGGGGTCTTTCCAGAGCCTTCTGTTATTTATTATTCTCCTGAAAATAGATGGTTGTGGAAGACAGGGCATGTCTCTGGAACACAGTTTTCTGTATTCCTGCCCAAGATGATCTAAGGTAATAAAAAATAAATAAAAAGAGGAAGGAAGGAAAGAAGGAAGGGAGGGAGGGAGGGACGGAGGGAGGGAGGATGGATGGAAGGAAGGAAGGAAAGAAAGAAAGAAGGAAGGAAGGAAGGAAGGAAGGAAGGAAGGAAGGAAGGAAGGAAGGAAGGAAGGAAGGAAGGAAGACAAGGAAGGAACCCAGCAGATACCAGAGGTAGCATTTCACACAGGGGCACGATAGAAAAGGTTTTGAGGTACAGTGGTTACTCTTGCTGTTCTAGTCAGTTTCTTGGCAGGCAAGACCTACCTCCTCCAGGGGTCACATCCCTTTCAAGCAAACACAGGGTGTATCCGTATTTGTTTTCTAGTACTTCAGGGAAAAGTTTCAGGGCCAAGTGCTCCTCACTCGGTGAGCCGATGGCTTCACTGTCAGGAGAGCTCCGGTTTGCATAGGATATGAAGGCATCAAACTCCTTCTTGTCTGAGGAAAAAGAACAATGCATTGCCAACATCCTTTTTCTTAACTATTGTGGTATGTACAGATGCTCAGAGCATATGCTAAATGGATGAGAAATAAGATTTGGGATCCTTACAAAAACAAATTACAAACAAAAGCAACAGATGAATCCATTTTAAAATCACACCACCGAGTGGTTTTGATTGTCCATATAAAACTCAATGATTAATTTATGCAGCGCCCCTGTGTCTTTGCTGGGGCTAGATCAAACAGCTGGAGCCTCCCGTGATTGAATCTAGTATGATCGGGAGGACGTCTTTCTTTATATCTGCAGTGTTTCTGGCTCATTAGTTACACATCAAAGAGGAGCCTGCCCCATTAAAGCATGGTAATAACCAGAAAGCAAGTTCTGCTAAGACCAGAACCTCGTATCCAACCAAGAGATGATGGCACACTTAAAGCCATGCGCTAGCAAGTGACAGCTCAGTCAACAGTGGGCACATGCGCAGTGGAGGTCCCTTAAGGTGATAACGCACAGTTAATCCCTATCACCAATGATGCTGTTGCCATCACAACACTGCGGTACGTCACACTCCTCTCAAGCACGGGGATGCTGGTGTGGTCCACAGTATGTTGAACACACAGAAGTATAGCCATCCAACCATGCCCAGTTTATCATGCTTGACAACATGGACATGTGTGACTGGCCTCAACATCTATTGTGTTACACTTGCCATCACTGTAGAATACAGGCCCACTTTGAAACAGTGTTTGCTCTAAAACTGCAGCCATGTATAACTGGTATCTATCAAGCCTCTTGATTGGACCATTCTTCTCTTCGGCTTAATTGAATGTTGGCTGTTTTGCTCATCATAAACCAGGGAATATTAGGGATAGATCTATACATCTGCATAAATAGTACATGTGTAGGGGGTCATAGACTCATATACACACTCTCCAGAGAGCCCACAGCCTGGATGTGGCAGGCTATACTATCTAAATTTATCCAAGTACAGTATATTTTGTTTCTACAAATCAAAGGCGCCTAAAGGATACATCTGTCATTGAGTGCCACGTGACAGCACTGGATCTGAATTTGTGAGTGTCGAGTGAGGTCGGGAGAGGCTCCCCAGTTGGGCTGTCAAAGGTTGCATGAGGTAATGCGTATGCTCTATTGGAGCCTCTGCCTCTTACCCCGCCCTCCCCTTGTATTTGAGAAGCTACACTTAGAGAGATTGTTTGAGGCCCCTTGTGAAAGGTTTCTTGTGCTTCTGTCAGGCAGACATGTTATGAGACTCATTAAAGGTCTGCCTAGAAAAGACAGAAGACCCCACAAGTTAACTCACAGGCTTTGGGAGAGAGCGCCTGGAGCTTATATTCCAGCCCAGTTCTTAACCTCCACCCACAGTGTGGTTACAGGTCACTAGTGTCCAGGCTGTGTGGGCAGTGCACTTGCCCAGTGTGGATCCAGGGAGAGGCCTTAGAGATTGTCAACCACTAGGAAAACCAAACAAGAGAGAGGCACAGAGCTGAAGTTCCAGAAGCTGCTTTGCGAGGTACTTCATTGTCCATACAGGAAGAAGGAGACTTTGGAGTATGAGCTGCTGTAAGTGCTAATGTGTTTAAGTGTGTAACATACCATGACAGCCTCTATTCTGTCCATAGTCTTGTAAAAACAAAACAAAACAAAACAAACGAGTTTTTCTATAATGCAAAGGATGAAGTTATTTAGTAATGAAATTATGGAATATGGTGCTTGTGGTGTTAGAGGGCCTGCTTATGTCCTCCTAACACTATTTCTTTCTAAACTAACTTTAGATGGTCACAATAAACTCTTGGGCTTTCATTTTATAGACAAACACCAGTCTGACCAGCAGAGGGCGCTAAATCACTGTGCCTGAAAACCCAATTCAGCCACGCAAATCGTTACATAAAAAGTAAAATGACAAATTACAAATTTGAATAATTCCCAGTCAATTGACCCTTCCTCACAAACTCTAGACTCTTGAGGTTAAAAAAAATAAACACTGCAGTGAAAGAAGTGTGGCGTCATCTAGGGAAGATTGGTTAGACGTTTGTCCCATTCAAATAAGGAGGCTAAACAAACAAAAATTCTGAAAACATTCTTTGCATAAGAATTTCAAAGAATATTATCAATAATTAATCTAAAGAGAACTGTAACATATACACTTTTCCTCCTTTTTTCTTAGTTTGGTTCTAGGTGATTCTTTCTGTTTTGTATTGTCAGGGGTTGAACCTGGCACTTTTTTTTTTTTAACTTCCCTTTCTGGGGGATGTTACTTCCTCCTGTAGAAGCCCCTCGCCTCTGGGGGAGCCTGCCAATGAGAGAGTTGTCTTTGTCTGACACCCAGCAGGAAGTATTTCTGCTCCAGGCAGGAGAATCATTCACTGAAACTGTAAACACGCCAACCCGAGGTTTTCTGGGGCCAGCAAAGGTTAGTGCAGTATTCTGGTCCCATGTGACACTGGAGAGTGTTGTGATCATGGCTTGTGCACAAATTGACAGAAGCTTCCTCAGTAATAATGGGACTTGTATTTTTGCAACTTCCCAATTATTTGGGACACATACCTGGCCTGGAATGTCTTCTTTTCACATGGCAATAACCCAGGTGACGGGATTTCCTAAAGCCATACTACACAGATCTAAGACCCAGCAAGACACAGCTGTTTCTGGTGTTCTAATCTGAAGCTCACACTTCATCCTTTCCCTGCCGAAGGTGGTTGTGAGAATAACAGTGGTCCACCCACAGGCAAGGCATGAGCTCCAGTCCTCAAGGGCTACCCGGCGCCGACCGTACTGAGGTTCCATACACTACGGTGTCATTCTTAATGCATGGTACGACTAATCTCAGTGAGCTCACACACTATCCTCTGCCTGCTGCTGTGACAGTCCCGTGTTATGGATGAGAAACCTAAGACATAGAGCTGTTGCTTGCTGTACTGACTCAGATCGGTCAGCAGTGAGAATACTTTCAAGTCCCATGAATCCTACAAATGCTTTCTATAAGGTTCCTGGCAAAAAGAGTTAACTAGAACTGTATCTCAAACCTGAGTGATAAGAAGCCCCACACATTAGGCATTAGCTCCCTTTGACTTCCTCTCTAACAGGCTGCTCGGGTCAGCAGGAGGCTGAAACCAGACCAAAGACAACACCAAGGAAAGAAAGCCGGTAGGTGGGAAGTAACATGTGTCTTGTCTTGACACTAAGTCAGAGTACAGCGTGTCGGGTGATCTTACCATTCAGAGTCTCGTCCTTGCTCCTGTAGGCTCGGCACAGCAGGACGATCTCAATCCAGTACCAGTAGAGAAAGGCAGCCGAGACCAGAATGCCCACCAGCGCCGTGGCTGTGCCGAGGAGGATGTATACAAACACCACTGAGGGACAGAGAACAGTGAGAGAGCCCATCTGGAACAGCTTGCCCCATCCTGCAGCATATCCGTGCCGCTACCTTCATTTGTCTCGAATCCGGGATCATCTTCAGTCTGGATGGGACTGTCCACAATTAACTTTGGAGAACCAAGGGGCATGGGAAGTTCCCGGTTGAGTGACCTTCAATACTTAGCCATTTTACTTATGTTTACACCTATGAATGTCTGCAGAGCTCATCTGGACCATTCCCTTTGCCTGTTATAGGTCATCATCCTGTGTTATCATCCTCACCGGCATCTAAACATTCCTAGCAGAGGAATGACATCAGCCTCACTGTGTCTTTCCTCTGTGATTGGTTCTACAAATAGGGGATCTACAGAGAACAGCCACTGTTACCAGACACTTACTGAGGGCCAAGCCTGAACACTGTCACTCGATGGCTCCAGGACACGTACATGTGCTTGGTCATGCTACAATCATCCACTCACTGAGTGAATGAACTGAGGCCAATCTCATCTCAGGACATCTTGTTAAAGATCAACCGGCTCCTCAGTGGCCATTTCTACCAGCTGTTTTCTTGTTCTCTGGAAGCCAGCAAAGGCAACCAACAAAGAGAGTGACGTCTGAACCCTGGCCCTGTCACAGCGGGTGTGGTAGGGTGGGGCTAGAGATTCTTGTAGGTGCCAGTGGAGTGAATGAATGAATGAAGAGGGTAAATGAATGGGTGTTGGAATGAACTAACTCCGTGAGCCACGACAGAGTTGAGCCAAAGGTGTCTTCAGGCACAGAAGTCAAGAAACCGAGGTCAAAATCAGTTGTTTGGCCATGGTCAAGGCCTTCGATGAACTAGCATCGTTTCAGTGTCTGGAAAGCGATGGCTGCAAACGCCACCTCTTCTCTTTGGGAAACTATCCCTCCCTCTTTGGAAAAGAATAGCGCTCAGTCTGTAGGAACAAAGTTCTAAGCTTACCCCCCTCCTTCTCCCTCAGCTGGATGGTCCGTGTTGTGTTCCCGACGGAGTTCTGGGCAAAGCAAACAAACTTGCTGCTAAGATCTCTTTGAGTGACTGTCGTCAGGACAATGGTATATTCAATGACTGTGCTCTTGAAATTGGATTCAGGGCTAGGAAAAGAGAAGACAACATGGCAATCCTCGCACAGCAACATCAATTGCCAATCACCCAGGTGAGCTGGGAAGACTGGCAAAGCTGGTGGAAATTTATCAGAAGACAAGGAAGAGGACGAGGAGATGGGGGAGGCTCTCGCTCTTGAGCCAGCAGCAGACTCTGCTAAGGACTTACACTAAGGTCGATGTAACTTGTGGCCCTCATCTGAACTTTATTCTAAGAACTTCCCCCGGGAACATACAATACCAAGAATTTAAGAAAACTTGCAGTCTGTAAAGTGTTTGCTTCCGAAGCACGAGTCCAATCCCCAGAACCCACGTTAAAAAAATAAAATAAAATAACCGTAACATGCATTTGTAAACCCAGCATCAGGAAAGGCAGAAATGAGCGGATCTTTGTAGCTCCCAGGCCGGCCAGGCTAGCTTAGTCAGCAAAAGACTCTGTCCCAACACCCACCCCACCCCAGCCCATCCCTACCACCACCAAAAAACAAAGTTAGTAGCATCTGGGTGTGGAATGAAGCATGAGATTTACCTCTAGTCTCCATATGCAGGTACACACATGTTTATGCACACACACACACACACACAAACACACATGCAAGAACCCATGCACATGTGTACACACAACTAATTCCTCTTGCAGTTTGCTATCAGGTACTTTACTGAGCGCTGACTCCAGATTTTTTAATTCCTTCCTTGGTGTGGGAAGTCCTTCTGTATATGTGTTGCTTTTATTGAATAAATAAATTAATGAATAAAGACGCCGTTTCAGCCAGTGGCTTAGCAGAATAGCGCTAGGCGGGGGAAACCAAACTGAATGGAAAGATGCGCGTTGCCAGTTGGAACCTTGCCAGTAGGCCATGGGCCTTGCGGTAAAATATAAATAATAGAAATGGGTTAAGTTAAGATGTAAGAGCTAGCCAATAAGAAGCTAGAGCTAATAGGCCAAGCAGTGATTTAATTAATAGTTTCCATGTAGTTATTTTGGGACTGAGCAGCTGGGAACAAACAAGCGGCCTCATACAACACTTCCTTTCTGCACACAAACCCTGAGGAGTCACGCCATGAATATCCTAACTCGGTAGTTTCAGGGACAAGGCTCAGAGGATGGATGGGCAGTACTGGCTCACAGTGGTAACACCATCCTGAGGTATGTCTGGACTCCAGCCTGGCTCCCAGATCTCTGCCAATCTGCCCTGATGAGAAAAAATGTGATCCTCCACATTTATTTGTTTCCTATTGCCTACAGCTATGGCATCCAGTTGTCACATTAAGGAACTGTGTCCAAATGGGTATTTTAGGTTATCCTTCTGTGAGTCTACAGTTAGTCCATGGATGTATTCTGCCTGTCACACATTGTGACACACATGTGGCTTCTACTGCATCTGTCCCTTACAGTGACCTTGCAAGGTGAAGGTTTTCAGTCACAGAATATACACAGGGGACCAGGGTCCCCTTGCCACGCCCTGGAAAGCAGATAGAGACCAGCAGGCAGGTGACTTGAGAACACGTTCTTGCCTCACGTGTCTTCCACAGACTCTCACGCAGTATCCCTTTAGGACCCAGTGACTTCTTCAATGTTAGGGCTTCTTGCTAAATTTCAGTTTCATTAGTGAAATCTTTCCTTTACCCTTTATCTGTGGTTGTCAAAGCACACATTTGTTCAGTGAGCAATTATAAAGAACTAGAGGGAACTTTCTGTAGATGCTTATTTTGGGTCCCATGTAGAAATGGGAGGACACATCTCCTAGTGACATATCTAACTGGTCACAACTGAACCCCAGCTCTTTTGCCTAGGAGTATAGACTTGTTTTCCTGGACATTGGATGGCTTGTCTCTGAAGGTCTACAACTTCCCTTTCAACTGCTTAACTTCTCTCTCTCCCATAAAACTCCAGGGTTTATGTTAGTCACAGACAACAATAAATAAAGTCTAGTCATCATAAAGCCTGCTGCATTCCAAGACGGACATCTCCCTTTTAAGGCTCCACCCCAGCGGAAGCTGCCTCACCAATTCTCCTTGGTCAGAATCTGAGTTATGGTGTCATTGCCTTAAGGCACTGGATGAAGGCACAGTTGACGATGGGGTGGGGTCAGGAACCACCCTCTCCCATTTGTTGAATGAGATACTTCTAGATGAGCATTCTGAGTGAGTGTCTCCACCTACTAGCTTATCTTGGCCTTTAAGGCAGTGACCTTTTAAATGCCTTTATGAACTGAGGCTATGAGCTAGCATGCCTTCTCAGCACACTGGGTGTCCTGGCACCAAAAGGGAAAGAGAGGAAGGAAGGAAGGAAGGAAGGAAGGAAGGAAGGAAGGAAGGAAGGNNNAGGAAGGAAGGAAGGAAGGAAGGAAGGAAGGAAGGAAGGAAGGAAAAGGGAAGGGAAGAAAGCTTTGATTGTGATTCAGTGTGTAGAGTGCTGATCTAGCATCTAGCATGCATTAGATCCCCAGCCTCACATATAGAGGGTGTGGTGGTGCATGTCTGTAATTCCAGCACTTGAGAAGTTCAAGTCTCTCCTCATCTACATAAAGACTTTGAGACCAATTTGAAGTACACAAGACCCTGTCCCAAAAAATAAAAAAACAACTTAAATACACTCGAACATGGTCTAAGGGTATTTTAAACCCTTGTGAAAGCATCATGGTGTACTTAACATAGGCAAGATGTGCCCACCATAACTAAGTATTGCGGTCTTAGGGGGCCATTATCGTACATGGTTCCATTATTGACTAACTGCCATGCATTACCTGGTTCACTTTATGGTCTCATCAGAAATGGAGTACCTGCAAGTTTTAAATTAATATGATAGATAAGAAATAAGAGGTAATAGATGATAGATAGATGATAGATGGGTGGATAGATAGATGATAAATGGATAGTTATATAGACATAGATGGATAGATAGATAGCATCTATGGCCTTTTCTTTTTACTGTTGTCTGAGGTTTTCTGTCTTGCCTGGTTCCCGCAATTGTTAAGTCCTAAAGAAATCACACAGAGGTCTACATTAGTTGTAAACTGACTGGCCCATTAGCTCAGGCTTCTTATTAACTCTTATAACTCGTATTAAACCATTATTCTTGTCTATGTTAGCCACTTTATTTATTAGGTACCTTATTCGGTAGAGCAGTCACATCTTAGCCACGTGGCTGGGACAGGACTTCTGAATAGGTCCTCTTCCCAGAATTCTCCTGTTCTCATTGCCCCGTCTGTCTGGTTGTCCCACCTATATTTCCTGCCTGGCTACTGGCCAATCAGCATTTATTTAAAATATAATTGACAGAATACAGACCATTGTCCCACACTATTTTACCACTACCATTAACTATCTGTTATAGCAATTTCTAGAGGGTTGAAAGAATCTAGTTTGGTTGCAATGATTATAGTTCACTAGCATTTTCTCACCGTTCCTTCTTAGATCCTAGAATTTCTCGCTCCTGAGTAGATTCTTTGGCATACCACTTTATTACAGGCTGAACATCTTTTTGGAAGCCAAATTGTGCTCTGCAGGATAGAGTCAAAGACTTTCCTGAAAATGCAGAGGTCAAGAGAACAGGAAGGCAGCATATCAGAACACTGGTGTGACAGAATGACCAGAAGCTGCATCCGGATGCAGCCGGGTGCCAGGCAGTGGGAACCAGGAATAGCCAAGCATCAACACATTCCACTTAACAACATACTTCCTGTTATGGTTGTCCCTTGTGGCTAATCTGTGTATCCCAAATGTCCTTCACACGAGGATTTCACAATCATACAGCTAGGAGAAGTAGGAGCGCTGGGAACATCTCAGCTTTTAATATTAGTGACGAGAGGTTACGATCCATCAAAAAGATCAGTTTAACTAATTGACGTTTACACATGGAATAAACATCAGGTTACCATGAATGGAAAGTCCTGAAGAAAAAAAAACCATCCACACACACCTTATGCAAAACCCTCTGCAAGGGCAGTTAATGATTAGGACCTCAGTGATCACGGAAAGGCTGGGATGCTCAAGGCCCGCAGCCTCATCCCAATGTGTCTTGGACCTTTTTCCCTCCTTAGCAGTCATTCCTTGCCCACCTCCTTAGCTGACTTAACGTCCTTAGGGCTATTAGGATGGATTCGATTTTTTAGAACGTCTTAGTTGAAGAGGCCACTGGCTTCCATCAACCACAATGCTAAACCTGTTCTGTGATGGCCCCTGAGCCTGTATAGCTGAGGTCTCCCCCTGGGCTGTGACCTGACATCAGATGTCTCCCTCAGTGGATTGGAAGAGTGTCTTCATTTATTATTTTCTT
>LOEQ01001260.1:378633-392397 GCA_001685075.1 Bramus lutescens
GGGTAACCCAAATCTGTGCTCTAGGGTCACAGCCACTCATACCCTAATCTAAATTATTTAGATTCTCAGCTGGTCTTCTGCACACTGCACAGGGTGAGCCATGCGTGTTCCCGGACCACCCTTCCTTTGCCCACCACCCTGTGAGAATTATCCTCCCTTCCAGTTGACTGCTGGATGAATAGGCAATCCATTTGAACTCCTCTTTGGACCTTAGTCTTTTCCCAGCATCAGTGCTTTAAATACACAATTTGACTGTATATTTTTAATGAGTTGTTTTCCTTCTTTCCATTCTCGTGCCCCCGTCACTATTTCTAGCCCCAGAATGTGTCACTACCGCCACCTACTGATCTTCTACTGTAATAACAATTTGTTTATCGTTCTTTGCACAAAATGAAATCTTTCATTAGTATTTGAAACGGTAAATATTGCACTGAAATACCACAATTTCAAATTTGCCTTCTCTCCTTGGTTGTGTGTAAAAGAGTAAGAGGCTGAATTTGACGAAACAAAAGGCAATCAGATGAAAGTCAATTTCTCCTCTACCCCTCCAAAAAAGGCACCATTTTGGAATACATTTGAGCAAGAGATGCAGTGCTATAATTGTCTTGAGTAGTAGCCCAAGCATCATATTCATAAGGGTTAATGCTACCTTTGTTGTAAGTTTATATGCATAACTCAAATGGAAACATATGCACATATATGCGTGTTTGCATGCTGTTTCGTGAGAAAAATATAAAACCTGTTCGTCTTGTTTAGTCCGCCAGGCACTTAGAATATAATTCATCGGTCTCTCTCAGTGGAAGATCAGCCCGCGACAGTAGGGGCAGATCTAATAATGATGGGGGGAGGGGACTCAGGAGGCTTACGAAACTGTGCATGTTGACAGAACTAGCTGGGACCGCGTCAAGGATCACAGGCACAACTCTTATCCGAAAGTCTAGTCACCCTTTCTGTCACTCGTTGTTCTAGTGTCTGAAGCACGGGGTCATCCCCAGTATGCTAATGTTAGGCAACTTACCAAGCTCCGCTTCCAGAGTGTCCGTGATGGGATCCAGAATGTCTGGTTTTAGGTTGCTGTCCTTAACTGAAAAGTGAAAACAAAGATTGCTCTTTGCATTAAGACATCTGAAGGCTTGGGCTTGCTTGCTGAAGACTTGACAGTATTCACTCCACACCAATTTAAGTTTCTAGTGCTCTGTTTATTCGTTCATGTTACCCAGAATGCATACATCTGGGAATTGAGATTGTCACTTAGGAAGTTGTTTCTTTGAGGCTGGAGGGAAAGGCTCCGGCAGTGCAGTGCTTGCCTCCCAAGCCCAAGGAGCTGAGTTTGATCCATGGAATCCACAAAAGAAACCAAAAATTGGGCATAGTGCACATATTTGTAGTTCTAGGCTGGGGAGGGAGAGCCAAATGGATAGCTGGGGCTCACTAGCTTGCCGGCCGGGCCCACATGGCAAGTTACAGGATAATGTGAAACTGTCAACAAACACCGATGGATTACCTGTGACGTAAAACCCAAGTTTGTGCTCTGGCCTACACACACACACCCTCACACACAGCTCCCCACACCCACACCTGAGACCTAAGCCTGTGTCAATTACAAGATTTCTTCTTTTTGCCGTCTGGCTGAGACACCAGCAAAGAGGGACAAGCTGCCCAAGGAACTGAGATTCAAAACTATCCACCCTGCAACCTTAAACTCATGGTTTAGCTTAGCATGAAGGGGCAGCTAGCCTCTGATTTCACCTGGCCCTTTTCTTTCCTGCCGCAGAGTTTCAGAGATGCCTCCTTGTTCTGCTTTCTTCTGAAGGTATCCTGTCTCCAGTGAAAGCGACGGCCTGGACAGACAGCATCACGACTCTTCTCATCGGCTTCTCATCAGTCCCATCTCTCTTGTGCCATCAGCACCCACACTCCTCACCGCGTCCTCCTGCTGACAGCCTTGGCCTCCAAAGGTAGTTCACTAGCACACCATCAACTCCTCCCTTCCCCGACAGCGGTGTGCATTCCGTGAAGATCTAGCTCCTCCACTCTCTTTTCACGTGTGGGAGATACCCCAGGGCTCGGTCCTAGGCCCCCTCTTCACATTCGGCCATTCTTACACTCCTGTCCCCAATCCTGGCATCTCCATCATTGACCTAAACACCCCTCTTCATTGCAGCACTGAGTCAGGTCCTTCCATGTTAGCACTTACGGTCTCCCTTAGACTCCCTTCTTCTCCTTGGCCTTCATGGTTATTAGGCAGTGCTAGCATTTACTGACTTACCTCCTCAGGAAACTACAATGCCTACTCTCTCTTTTGCCTGTTTGTAAAATACACCCTGTTCTGCTGACGCAGGAACTCCACTCCCTTCACCTCCTCAGGTATCTTTCAATACCGTCTATCAAGTTCACTGACCCCTACCTACCTCCACTTTGCCCCGTATCAGCAGAAGACGACTCAACCCTGACTCTGATTGTTGTCTTTTCCTGTTCCCCAGCCCTGAATTCTCATAGACGCATCTCTTATGTATGTCTAGGTTTCCATCCCTTTCAGGTCATGCCCTTTGTTACATCCCTACTGGCGATTGCCTGAATTAACAATGTCTTCTCTTCCTCCATACTTACTCTAGAAATTATTACTTCTTCATGTTAGATCTAGCCTGGACACAACCTGTTCATGGTGCTTCCATCCATTGTGGTACTGAGTGGTCCCCTATTGTTTTGTGGCTAAAACTTCAAACTTGTCAGAAGTGTTTAACACACACCTATGATGCCAGCACTAAGGAAAAGATCACAGGTTTGAGGCCAGTTTGGGCTACGTGTAAATTATAGGCTAACCTGGCATGTGTAGGGAGACTTTGTCTCAAGAAAGGAAACAACTGAACAAACGAACTGAAATCTCCACATATAATTGCTGCTGCGGGAGCTCCTTCTGTTCCTTCAGCCAATAGCCATTGAGATACCAGCCCACTGGGGCGTGGTGTCTTTCTCTTTAAAAAGCAGCAGCAGCCCTCTGGTCTCTCTCTCTTGCTCCAGTGACTAGACTCCTTTCCTGGCTGTTGTGTAGGATGGTGTTCTGTAAGTTTTTTCCCCTGAAATAAATAAGCCTTTGAATCCAAACTGGTGTGGGATTGTTTCACGCTTTATCTGGCACCCAATGTGGGGCTGCCCAATCAAAAGGCCAAGACAGTCTCTTTATTCAACCAATAAAAACAATACACAAACAGAAAAACCTCCTACACCATTTCCCTTTTTTGCCATTGTTTAATGGATCACATAATGAAGAATGGAATAAAAACTTGAAACTAGCTTAAAGTATGAAGTAGGTCCAGCTCTCAGGGTCCCACCCTCACCTTCACCTCATCCTCACCCCCACCCCTACCCCACCTCCATTCTCTGATCTGTTCTCCCTCATCTGTATTCTGTTTTCTCATGATTCCTGGATGATTCCAGATGCTACCGCCTCTGCCAGAACGGACAGCATCACCTCCTCTTCTCTTCCCAGTGGAGTGAGTACCATTGTTTATTCTTCTCTTCCCAGGGATCTTGCTTGGATTTCCTGCACCAAGGTTGTATGTCCATTGCTCCTTCTCCTTCTACACTGGGTGGTGCCCTCCTGCTTTCTGTCTCCCTGGCCCACAAAGGAGTCTGTTCTTAGGGGTCAGAGAACGTGTCCGGGCACTAATCCTTAATCAGAAGTTACCACAAAAGCTTGCTGTCAATTCTGTGGGAATGTGGGAATTATTCAACGAGAAGGACAAGGCACAGTGAGGGGCAAGACAGGAATGACTGGATGCAATGACCTTCAAGTGGGAGAGGGAAGTAAATTCCATCACTGAGAGTTTAGGGATTGGTGGATGACTGAGTGGAAGAATATTTATGCATCACTTGTTGGAGAAAGTGATGCTGGCATGGTCTGTACACGGAACGTCTCCTCCCTTACACAATAAAGCCATGGGAAGAGCAAGGACTGGGAAATAAACAGAAATGTTTCCATCTTAGTGCACTCCAACTGGACCGTGTCTTACAGTAAGAAAACTGGATGTAAACTTCATTAATATTTTCACTGAGAATTGAGTCAGCTACCCTGTTGCTCTTTGGCACAAGCACGGATGACAGGTTCTGTTATGTTTTGAAACCAAGACTGAATTATTTACAACTACCAATTAGTTGTGCTGTTGTTTGTAGATCTGGTATTAAAAAAAAAATGACCCAAGGGAAGAGCTGTGGAAGTCCCAATCTAAAAGGGTAACAACTACAGGATGAGACTTTTAACTTCCTTGTTAGTCTGGGAAGAATAAATTAGGAGAAAAAACAAACAAACAAACAAACAAACATCAGTCAAAACATCCCATACCTCCTCCAATATTATGCAAGAATATTGAAAATATTCCTGGCAAGCATCACCTTAGTCTGTGTTTAAGATGCAAAAGACAGAATTGTATTTTATCAATGAATGCATACATGTGTAGGAAAAGCACAAAGCCTAAATGCAAAACATCTAGATCAGTGTTTCTCAAACTGAGGGTCACGACCCCTTTAGGGTCAAATGATCCTTTCACAGGGGTCTCTTAAGACCATCAGAAAACAGCAATATTCACATTATGATCTGTAACAGTAGTGACAGTAGTGAAATTCTACTCATAAAGTATCAATGATTTTATAGTTGGGGGTCACGACAACATGAAGGACTATATTAAAGGGTCATAGCATCAGAATGATTGAGAACCACTGATCTTGTCTATAGTCTATGGGCTCCTCATTGGAGGAAGATGGGGTACAGATCAAGCTGCAGCATCAAGGGTCCTTCTCTTTTATAAAACAACAAGATTTTAAACACATGGAAATACATTAACACACTTTAAACAGGTGCATGTATGTCTCTTCATGTTTCAAGTATGAAATAACTAATGCATACTCACAGTATGAAATATCTAATGCATATTTAAATTTATTGCAAGAAGACATCTGTGAGAAAGGGATAGCCCAACTTTTGAGAGTATAAGCATGACCCAAACTGAACCTGTTTATGGGATGGGACCTCAGTTGATGGAAGCGCTGGTATTTTTTAAACTCAGAGTCCTTTAAGGGTTGCCAGAGCCTGAACAAAGGGAAATAGTTATTTTTTTTCTCTAAACTGAAATAATTATCTAACCGAAGGAAGATGATTTTCACTGGTCAACAAGAGTTCAGGAAAAAAAGAAAGACCTCACTTACCAATGGTTGCCACATGAACAACAGCTCGGACTGTCCAGGAGCTCACATTATCCGACTGAGAATAATCACACACATACAAGCCCTGGTCATCTGTATAAACATCTTTCAATTTAATGATGCTGTTCTTATACCCAGGCAGGAGTCTTCCATCCTAATCCAAAAGATAAGAATTAACCACCTTTCTGAAACCTCAGAGTTTCTATTAACATTCATTCCACACTTAAGAAAAACTTTGCCAATTTGAAGCAGGTAAAGGTCGGTCAGTTTGAAACATGGGTGTCCCATTGGATGAGGATGCTGTAAGCTGTGCTATATCTGAAGTCACAGAAGAAAAATTTCCTGAAACTGTAAAGAAAGCTGACTCCAATCAGCTCACAGAGAGCTACTGACTTCACATTTCTTACAGCATAATTTGGCAGCCCAAGAGTGTTCTAGAATATCCAGTGTTCTCAGGAATGATGCCTAACTTAATTTTCACTAAATTATACGCACATGTGCTTGAGAATGGCAATGCATGTGTGCACACATGTGAGTGCATGTACTTTGAGAAACTTGTAGGTTGTCAATAAAAGCAATATATAAATTATTCTCATTCAGTAAATTTAATATGAATATAAGAGCCAAGCATGGTGGCACACACCTTCAATCCCAGCACTCAGGAGGCAGAAGCAGGTGGATCTCTGAGCTCAAGACCAGTCCTGTCTAGTCTACAAAGCAATTCCCAGGACAGCCAAGGTTACACAGAAAAACCCTGTCTCAAAAAGCAAAAACAAAGATTTATTTTGAGTATAAGACTAAAGCCTAAGTAAAATACACTAAGTAAATAAGCTGGACTTACATAAGAATTACAGAGAACGAATAGAGAGAATGCTAAGAAATCATTATTTGACTCTGAACTCATACAAGAACCTGTCTCTTAGAATCCTTCAGTGACTGCCTGTGCCCTTCAGATGACGTCTGTAGTCCTCGAAGACTGGCCTGGTCTCGTTCTCTGCTAGGGTCCCTTTATACCCTGTCTTACCCTGAGGGTCATGCTCTATTGGATCCCTCCCTGCCTTTGCAAGTCCTCCGCGGCTTCCTCCAGAGCACAGGCTGCAGCTCCTGCCACAGCTCCACCAGGGCTCAGCTTTGGGGAACAAAATCATCACTTGCTCCCGGGAGAATTGCCACTTCACACATCTAGGACCTTGTAGGCAAACAGCCACTACAGGCACTGCCTTTTTCCAAAGTATGCGATGCGGCATATCATGTTCAATAGCTGTTGAGTGAGTGCAGGCATGGTTTACAGGTGGCTAACAAATCCTGGGTACATGGAAAGGAATAGACATGGGCCCCTTCTCTCGGCAGACTCTGAGCCTCCAGGCCCTGAGTCTCGGGCCTTTCCGTCACACCGTAAAGAGTGCTCAGGGAACACTTGTTAGCAAATCTCAGCCCACATGAAACATGGCTGCTTCCTTGAGTCTTTGCAGACTGATGGCTAGGTCTTCAGAAGCTTGAGTACTGACTGTGCTGTCACCCCCTTAGTAAAGCACTCACTTAAACAACAATTTGTCTCTCTTGAACCACCTCTCCTCTTCCTCCCCATGTGAACTATCACTGGCCCAAAGGAGTCTCTCTGACTTGGGATTTAATTGGATTTTATTTCTTTCATTTTACAAATGAGGAGACAAATACTTCAGAGTTTAAAGGAAGCCCAGCATGATAATGCCTAGTAAAATGAGAGACCTGAATATCAAACATAATTTTTCTGACTAAGAGTTCCATTTACTGATCGAGGAATTTCCCTTCCATTGGCCTTCACACAGGTAGAAGCAGGAATNGGCCAGTTCCTGGGGCCCAACAAAGAACTTCCCCTAAGGTGTCAAAGAGCCTGAGTGAGCCACACTGGTTGTTGGGAGTAACTACAAGACAGGATGGAGAGCCAGGGCAAGAGGCAGAGACAGCTCAAATTATTTATCAGGCGATGGCAAAGATCAAGAACACTTCAGCCAGAAGTGAAGCTAAGGAGGAAGAAAGTCCAGAGTTAAACTCTAGAAAACCCAGTAAGATCATACAAAGAACAGACTCTAGAGTGTGGACATGAAGTAAATTTGCTGAGAAGCTGGTGGAGCAAGGACACAGAGCTCCATCACTACGTCCTCAGTCATCCCACGGAGGAGCGTGGATGGTAGCCGAGAAGACCTATTCCTCCTTTTATAGATGGCCATCATGGCTTGGTGTGTTTCATCAAAATCTTTGTGAAACAGAACTCACAAGAGATGTTAAGAAATTGGGGTGAAAAAAAATGTACGCAGAGAGATAGGAAACACACCGGATTATTCAATCGCAAGCAAGCCTGGCAGGAAAGAGGCAGAGGCAACCACCCAGAGGGTACAGGATGATGCTTGGAGGTGAAACATTAGAAAACAAAAACACAGAGGAGGAGCAGCCACCGTGTGATCTGTGGGAAGAGTCAGAGTCCCAGAAAGAACAACTGGAAAACCTGAAGGTACTAACACAGATGTTTAGGGGGCATGTAAGGGGGAAAACAAAGTCATTCTTAGTAAGAGGGCAGTAGCTATGATCTTGCAATGTATTATCCGGAGGTTTTACTAGCAGACAGCTCAGCACAGGGAGCACCCCAAAACTGCAGGATTCTCTAGGAGTGGTGCTCCCTAAAGCCAGGCAACGCTAGAGTTCTTATCTGGGCTTCCTCCACCTGGATATACAATTTTAGCCTGTTTTCCTTGATGAACTTCAAATGGTTCCTCAGCATTAACTCATAATCACGTCTGGACTCGAGCACATCATATCTTTGCTACCTATGATTCTATCAGTTTTTACTTTCTACAAGTTAATGAATACCATGAATATATTTAAAGCCAGGAAAATCTAAACTATTATGATTGTCTCTTTAACTAGTCCCTTATCAAAGCGTTTGGCTATTTCCCTTCTTCTGTGAAAATATTCCCACCTCCTTCTTTCTATTCCCATTGCTAGTTCTGAGGTTCAGAAAACACATAAGGGAAGTTCAAACATGCCAACAGAGCCCCAGTCCCCCACCTCATGAGCAACCCACAGTTTTAATTTCCAATCCAGTAGAGTTTAGACCACGCAAGAACTCTGTTTCTCTCACACTGAGTAATTCATTATCCTTCACCGAATGGACTTCTTGTTGTTCTATTTGTTACAATGATAATCTTTCTCAGTGAATACCATCATACAATCTCTTGCTCCAGGCACCTGACAATGCTAAACTTATTCTTCAATCCTGTAGAAATATTTCTTCTACAATATACTGGGAAGTTAATAAACCAGAAAATTTTAGTGATGGGTCTGATGTCAGTACCCAGCCAAAGTATTGAGTAAGTTATTAAACAGATGTTTTGTGAGCGTATGGAAAGGAGGTAATGGTTAATATCAGCCAGCTTGTGTTCACTAACAGCCACCTTATGAAACTCATCTCATCTTCCTGTATAATTGAAGACTTAGAGAGGCTCAAGGTATGGCAGTAAACAAATTCTATCCTCACTCTAGAGTGTAATTTGGAAAACACTTTCATGATCTCCCTGTTAAACAAAAAGATCCTTAAGAGCCAGATGATAGGACACATGGGTGCCTTTTCAGATAATTGAACAGTTGTACCCCCAAGTGATGACAATCTGTAGCTAGAAGGATGGCTCCAGAAACCACAGCTGAGAACTCTATGGTGCAGACTTGCTCAGCAGTTTTACGGGGTCTTAAGAATCTCATCCCACCCCACCCCCTCAACACACACTTTCTTTGACCTTGCAGGTTTCGCTTATATATTACAGATTCTGTGTTTTTAAGAGATTTCTGTGTGTACCAGTGCATGTGTGGGTGCATCTGTATGTGTTTCTAGTAATTTTTCTTAGGCTCTTTTTTTTTCTGTTTGTTTTTTCGTCTTATTCTGTTTTGCTTGTTTTGGTTTTATAGTTGCCAGGTTGTTTTATAATGAGAGAGAGAAAGAAAAGGGTGTTTATGTGGATGGATGGTGAGATGGGAAGGGCCTGGGAGGAGCTGGGTGAGAGGAAACCACAATCAGAATATATTATACATAAAAAATGATTTTTAATAAAAATTAATTAACATGTCCATGTTTATGTTATCTATGAGATTCAAAACTGTGAGAATGATAGATAGTACACTTGGGTTATAAAATTATAAAGTCAAAATTCCAATTTCTTAGCACACAGAATGACGAACAAAAACTCATGTTTTAGAATTTAACAGGAGTGTGCGTGAAGTTAGGCACGTGAGTTAGAAACTCTAATCCTAGGCACACTATCGAGAATGCCCCTCAAATTGTCTGGTGGTAGTTCTTAGGGAAAAGGCTGACATGCCACCATGGCATGATTGACCCACCCGGCAGGGTTATTGCAAAGCTGAAGGAATTGCAGGCAGCATCAATATTCTGTTCAGAAGAAGGAATGGGGCCCTCCTCACTCAGCATCCTCACTGTGCAATCCATGTGCAGCATCAATTGCACAGCATGTGGGTAGCTGTACTTAAAGCTGCCCTGGAAGGTGGGGGATGTTTACGGTAAGAACAACAGAACAGAAAGGGCCAATAGATTGGCCTTGAGAACAGCTCCCAAAACTACAATCTAAGTCATCATTTATCTTCACTATTTAGAAGCACTTCAGCCTGCGGGTCTGGCCAGTCTCAGCCTGCTCATCAACTCCCCATGGTAGGCAACTCATATAGTGCCTACATTCCAGTCCCTACAAGAGCTAACCCAAATGGAAACAAGAAGGGGAAGTCGCAAACGCATGTGCAACGTTTCCATGGAACACAGGGCTGAGAATCAACCCCACACCATGTACACCAGCCCTACAGCAAACCACCCCGGCCCTGGCGAGGGCGGCTTAAGACACCAATAGGGATTTTATTCATGCTTGGGTCCCCTTAACAGAAGGTCACACAGATCCACAGTGATCCTGGTGTTCAAGGCCATTCCTAAAGAAACTCTCTGACTGTCCTTCATTATGATTCTTCATTGTGTCAGAAAGTTACTAAGATCATTAAAACATACTACCTTAATCAATTCAAAGGCCTGTCACTTAAGGAATCAGATTTATTAAGGGTATTTTCTTTTCCCTGTATTTCCAGAAGTCAAAAATAACAGGTACTTTATTTTAATTCTGGATTTTCAATCATTAAATAATTCAGAACATGCCAAGTACAGAGTACTCAGCCAGGCCCCAGTGCTCTCCTGACACCTGCTCCAAGCAAGGAAGCAAAGCACTGCTGAGCAGAAGCCCTGCCTAGCATGGCCCATGGAGCACTCATCCCACCAACCCTTGCTGTTTCAGCTAAGAAATCACTGCGTAGTTGGAAGGAGAATGGCTCCAGGGGCTCCTATGTCTGGATGCTTGGCCCCCAGTTGCTGGAACTGTTTGGGAACAATTAGGCGGTGGGACCTTGTTGGAGGAGGTGTGTCACAGATAGGGCTCTGTTGGGTGAGCATCCATGTGTGGGCAAGCACTAACAGCACGGTGAAAATGTGGACTGCGTTTGCTGTGTGTGCTTACTGGTTTCCTCCACGCCATCATAAATTTTCTCTTATGCCCTTTCCCTCAGCACTCCCTCACTCCCACAGGCTTTGCATGAGGCCACTTGTCACGTGGTGACTCGCTGGGCTTTCCTGGCCGTGTTCCCCTTTAGAAGCTACTTCACTCCTCTGCTTCTTTTATAACGTCTTCAAGACTTGATGGTAGGGAGCTCCCTTCCTCTTCCTCACCAATGCCCATTACTCCTTATGACACATAAATGAATGACCTGACCAGAATTCACGGATGCCTGTTTACACCCTCCCACAAGAATGATGCCCCCACATGCAGGACTTGTCTTCTGATATTGATCCAGAGGATGACTCTATCGATCTGAATAGCAAACTGCACTGTCCATAGGGTCAAAAGCACATTAGAATGTAGGTCTTTCACATAGGCACAGACCAGTTTTTATGGGGCTCTGGGCCTCAAGCTCTCTAACTCATGTTTCTGTAAAGAGTCTAATATAGAGACAAGTGCCACAAACAGCGCTCTTACACCAGCTTTAGAAAATCCATTCATACCTGATACCAGGTCATCTCTGGACTCTGGGCATCACTTTGGCAGCTGAGACTGGGGCAATAAATGGAGCCAGTGCTACCAAGAAGTAGGTATTGCTTGTGCTCAGCTGGGTTCCCACAGGATACATTTCTCTGAGGCTTAAGTTCTAAGATGGTCTTGACACAACAAGCTGTATCCTGGGGATGCCTAGGAGATAGAGAAGGTCCTGTCAGTACTTGTCTAGGTAACAGAGAATTTAAGGATATTTCTAGACTGGAATGCCTTTGAGACATACCTAAGCCTGGGTTTACAGATAAATGACCCAACATTGTTTATCTGTGAGATCGATAGCCACAGCATGCCTCTCCTCTCATGAGGAGAGTTTCTATGGATCTCCTCTAATGGACCTCCATGCCGAGGCTGCTTGTACCACTGGACATCAGATAGGTTCTGATTACCACTGCAAGGTATGTGGGCGGGGCCTTGGGTTGGTGGCAGTTGATTTATAGGGGAGAATTGTGACTTCAGAAGCTCTGGTAAATCACAAAATAGGACAAACTCCTCTGCACCCTTCACAGGATATATCCACAGAAGTCTTTTGGTGATGCAAGCTACAAATGACAGTAAACAAAACAACACAAAGAAACATGTTAGAAGGCAGACTTCCCATTGATATTTACAAAGAGACCCAGTATAACAAAGGACTAAGCTCTATCTTGTGTACCATGCCAATTTCATAGAAGAAAATGGCTCATATTCTGATTCGCTCCCCACAGGCTTGTGTCTTAAGTCCCTGTGGGTGACCAGAGGAACGATCATGCGCTCTTCCTCAGATGTCCCCACTGAACGCCCCGTTGTGGTCACTGGGATCCCCCAGCTGTATGTGGCATCTGCTGAAAGCAGTCCTGACCAGAAATGTCTCCTCCTACTCCCTTTAACAGCGAGAAGATGTTGTGTACTCATAGTTCAGGCTGCTGATGTAACAGATTATCTGGGACTTTAGTCTGTGACTACAAGACTCACAAGGTTAACAGGCAAAGCAAAACCCCCTACCTGAATGATCAAATCCCGTGGTCTGCTCTCCTGCAACAAAGCAAAGAAACAGCCAGCCCAGAGAGAGCATGATGTTCCTCTGCTCCTGTCATGGCTTCAGTGACTTCTCATTGCCAGCGTGGAGGGTGTGGAGACTCGGGGCTCTTTCTCGATCATCCTCTTCACTTAGGAAATGGGAAATGGAGAAATCAAAACCTGTGACCAAGCCTCAAGTCACACAGGAAACCCACCCAAACAGCCTTCGGAAGCCCAGAACCTGCGTGGGTATTTTCAGGGGCAATAACAGCTTCCTCATGTATCACCTCGAGCTCACTCAAAGGATAAACACATCGCATGCAAGTCCCCTGAGGACCTCACATGGGCCCTGGAGTATCATCTAATGCTATTTCTTTTCATAGAATTCTTCTTCTTTTCCCCCTTACAACGCTACCATCTACTGTGTATATTTCTATCAGTAATTTGGAAAAATAATGTTTTATTTTTCATGAAAGATAGCCTAATTTATAAGCAAATGACAGATTCTAAAGTTAGGAAAATTGGTGGTTGCACTCATTTCTATAAAATCTGAGAGTATCTACATGGTACTAAACACTATTAAAAAAAAACTATTAGATAAATAAGGGTATAAACTTGTGACTTGAAGATTGACCTATTGATCCTCTCAGATTTAAAAGCAGAGAATATGTGTTCTTAAAACTGAAAGTCAGATGTGGGCTGGGTACGTAAGGTTTGTCTTCCCTGCAGAGAGGGTGACCATGAAAAACTTCAAATAACTTATAGGCAATGAGAGCTAGGGGAGGTATAAATTTGGTGCCTGTTTAATTTTGAGCAGAATATAAAATGTTTAGTTATAAGGTGAAATTTTCTATTCTGACATTAGAAATGAACAAAATTTGAAAGATAGACTATGTTCAAGTGTCAAAAATGCTGAGGAATTGGGACTATCTCTTTGGTGTGGCCTCTAAGAGATGGGCAACCAGAGGGAGGGGGGAAAATCTCTAAATGAAAAGACAGCAGCAACCTCAGGGATAAAATGATAGACGAGAGCCTTCCGTATGTGCCATGGTGAATGAGAAAAGTCAGGTTAGCAAATATCAGCCCTTCCATTCAAGCAGAAGAGCAGGTTGGAGCATCATGGGGAAGCACAGAGAGGGTGGCAGGCCAGCTGGAGAGTACAAAAATAGAAGGACAAATGAAAGGAGGGGTCCTATCCACCAGCTTTAGCAGCTGCAGTCCCCCAGCAGGGATGACCCACCTACATCAATCAGCCTCATTCCAAAGCTAAGCTGAAGACAGGTCTTCCAAAGACTCCAGTTTACTTAGGAGTGTTGGTGAGATGGTGACCACTCCTGAGGAGCTCAGCTATAGAAAGGAGGTCAATGGCTTTATCCCACTAAGTACTGGAAAGCTGTAGCTGGATAGACAGACAGACAGACAGACAGACGGACGGACGGAC
>LOEQ01001260.1:401672-411672 GCA_001685075.1 Bramus lutescens
TTGGCCCATTAGGTCAGGCTACTTATTAACTCTTGTAGCTTATATTAATCCATTATTCTGATCTATGCTAGCCATGCGGCTCAGTACCTTTTTCAGTGGGTCAGATCATATCCTGCTGCTTTGGTGGTCTAGGCAGGAGTGGGAGGAACCAACTTCCTCCTTCCCAGAATTCTCCTGTTTTCATTGCATCATTTCTACTTCCTGTCTGGTTTCCCCCCCACTTATACTTCCTGCCTGGCCAATCAGCGTTTATTTAAAACATGATTGACAGATTACAGACAATTCTCCCGCACCAGGTTAGTGTGTATAAGTGTATGCTTGTGTATTTGTGTGTTCATAGATACATGTGCATGTATATGTGGTTGACATCAGGTGTCTTTTTCAATCAAAGTCTATCGACATGGTCATGATCCAATACTGAGCATACATACCAAGTTGTGGCAATTATATAAACAAGGAATTGTGTTCTCTGAGTACACACATCAGTCACAAGAGACACTAGAAATATATTACAAGGAAACATAGCTGTTGTCTGAAAGTTCCCAGCCCAGGCTCTGATTGCTATCACTGTGGCATGCAGTCAGAGCAGGAAGGGCCCTTGTCCTTCCCACAGAACACCCATATACCATTTCCTGTTAGTTCTGTGGCTTGGTCACTCTGAAGAGTCCCCCTCCCCCACTCTGCTCTGCTGCACTAAAGATCTCACACCCAGGGCCGTTTCTCCTTGAAAATATGACTTTTCCCAGGTTTGGTGCCGTCTGCAGAGCCACACTTCAGGAGACAACAAAGAGTCCTCATTACCACTCTCTGCACTAGAACATTTAAAAGCACAGTTCAGCTTGGCTGTGTTAATGTTCCTGTTCTGACACGGCATCAGTACCCTGCCCCTTCCTCACCTTTTTTCTCAGCACCTTGGCCGGCCCACCTAGCTAACCACGGAGCATCAGTGCATCTCTGCTCTTCCCTCCCTGTATCTTGGTGATGCTATCTATATATGGTCATGCCTCAGCTGAGGGTATACTTTGGTCTGGCTTTGTCTTTTTGCCCCTGTCTAATGGCTTAGAAGGCATCCTGACTCCTCCCTTACTCTTTCCCTACTCTGAACTGTAGGAAGAGTGAGCCGCTTGTTGGTTCCTGCTTGCCCAGAACCAAAATAACCACACAGAAACTGTATTATTTAAAACACTGCTAGGCTCATTAGCTCTAGCCTCTTATTGGCTAACTCTTACATATTAATTTAACCCATTTCTATTAATCTATGTATCACCACGAGGCTGTGGCTTACCAGGAAAAGTTCCGACGTCTATCTCTGGTGGGGCTACATGGCTTCTCTCTGACTCTGCCTTCTTTCTCCCAGCATTCAGCATAGTTTTCCCCGCCTTGCTCTACTTTTCCCCACCCTGCTCTGCTATAGGCTCAAAGCAGTTCTTTATTCATTAATGGTAATCATAGCATATAGAGGGAAATCCCACATCACTGAACCGTTCCTAAGTAGCCAGCTTCCTATTTGTGAAGCCTGCTTTGTATATCTGTGGTATGTGCTGCCTTCTCAGAAAAGTGGCCCAAAGCATTCAAAGTTTTCACCTATAGCCTCTACTTTTCAACAAGCAATGCTGTAGAGGAAACATACCCCTTTCTGTCTCAACCTCAGGTGGGGGGGGCATGGTACCATGATAATATTCCTGGACATAACAGGTCTCAAGTTCCATGGAATATGTGGGTCATGGCACTTCGGGTTTTTTTGTGGGTGACTGTAATTCTAATTTAATGAAACCCTCTAACAGAACAATAGGCATAAGTGAAGAGCTTCTTGTATCCTTGAGAGAGAGGGTCATTCTGATAGTTTGAAATTGATGTCCCAGGTTAAGGACGTCAGAAATCTTACGATAGAAAGATGCTCAATACCTAAAGATATTACTGGTGGTGGTTGGTAGTATTGTCTAAAAGTAATTTTAAAATACACACATTTGATAACTGGCATGTGAGGGTCTACTATGTTTAAGTTCCTGAATTTAGTACAGTGTGGCCTGGAGAGAAAGGAGATAGAATTCTGTCCTTACTGCGTATAAAAATTAAAAACAAAAGTTACATACTTATATTCTACTTTGTAAGAATAGAAATGTTTATGAACACACAAAACCATTGCATTTGAAGCCAAGATCCACATATGAGAAAGCACATGATGCTTTTGTCATTCTAGATTTGATAAACCTTATCCTTCCTCCCTATTAGCTGGCTTTTATAGTGAATGGGGCCATGAAGGCTGCTGTGGAAGAAAAGATCAAAATAGCTTTGTCCAGAGCTGGACTCCACATGCTAAAATACTGACATGCCATGCAAAGGCTGACCACTGATGCTTTAGTGGCATAAGTGTATGGAGTAACCAACCACTTTCAGAACATGCTTGGGGACCATTCCACAGGAGGGAACTCATACCTAGTATTACCAGCATGGTCAAAAGCCCATGGCTGGGGAGGGCATAGTACCTTGGGTGGACCCAACTATTATCACTGTTTTTAAATGTCTACACTGTCAAATTTTCTTCTAAATATCTATGTTTATGCCTATAGACCTGGACTGCACTCAACCTTGTTCAAAGAAGATTTTTGTACTCAGTGAGTGACAGTCAATTCAAAGGTCCTTTGAATAAGTGACTAAAAGCTGGTGGATGGAGAGGAGAGCTGTCTTCTGGGTGTGACACGGCCATTGCATTCTGACTTCACAGCAGCTGTGGTTCTCTGCACAAGGCATAAGTAATATTGAAGCAGCCAGAATTCCAGCGCCGATCATGGAGGAGGTCATGAGGGTTTAGCCCTAACTGAAGAACTGTTGGCAGTTGCTAACTGCTAGGGGAGAAAGAATTGTTCTGCTTTGGGATGTGGTTACTAACAGGATTTCGCACATTCTAGTGGATGGCCCAATCCGTGTACACACGGGCAGCACTTAGTGGGTTATGTTTAAGATGAGGACAAGAATTGCATGGGAAATATGTTCGGGAATATGAGGGGGTAGAGGGAGCAAATGATATTCCATTGTATACATATACAAAACTCTAGAAGAATAAAATTTTTCAAAAAGATACACACAATGTAACTGGCATTAAAAAAAAGGATCGCTGGCCAGGTTGCGGCGGTGCACAGCTTTAATCCCAGCATTCATGAGGCAAAGGCAGGCAGAGCTCTGTGAGTTCTGAATTCAAGGCCAGACTGGTCTACAGAGCAAGTTCCAAGAGCAAGCAAGCTGGTGTTGTATAGAGAAACCCTGGGTTGGAAAAAGAGATGGCTGTAGGAGGGCCATGTTGAATTCCCCTTATCATCTTAAAACAGGTGGGAATCCGTTGAGAATGAGGGAGTGGAGTCTTAAATGAAAAGGAAGTCAAGAGACATTTCAAGGCTAATGAATGCATTTAGCAGATTTAATATAAAATATATTTCATATGAAATAAACTTCATTTGTCAGAGCATGAGCAATAAAAGAAAAAAAAAGTCATTTTATTCACCAGAATTCCCAAAGTAACAAAACTTCTGACTTTGTTTTCACACATAGGACATAAAGCTTTTGTTAAATTTACTTTTTATTTTTTGTCAGCCAATTAGCACATGAAGGCTTGAACTACAAAACTTACTTGAGAACCCCCATTCTTGTTTCTTTCTTTCAGAATCTTCTCTATCTATTCTAAACAATCTCTGCTTTAGACTTTTCTGGAACATTCCTGCTGCACTCAGGCATTGCAAGCTTGCAAACAGATGACTTTGGGCTTCCCTGAATCTTTTCTGGATCTTCCCACGCAAGGTCAGCATCCACACACATTCACACATATCCATACACATATAAACACATGTAGACACACAGACACACACGCAGACACACACATACATACACAAGCAATTCCTACAGACAGCCATTGTTTTGAACCACGGAGAAGTCCCCAGGATGATGGCCCCCGTGTCCAAAAGATTCAGATTCCAGCAAAGAGGTGGTGTGTGNGGGGTTGTATGTGTTTTGGGCTTTTTATTTTTTTCTTTTGTTTTGTTTTGCTTGCCTCTGGTGTGTCCTTCTCTCGATTTGCTACTCAAGCCAAAGCAGCTTCTCTCTCCTCAGACCTGTTTTCCCACCTGATCTCTGCCCACTGTGAAATCATTGAGGGCACTTACTGCCATCAACAGCAAGAGCCACGTTTACAGAGAGGCCTTCAGTCCCCTTGAGAAGCAGGAGTGCTTACTTTGAACTTAATTTTAGAGACAAGGAAACTCATGTATGAGAAGTTGGGTAAAATTCCACAAAGGAAAAAGCTCAGAAAGGAAGCAGAAAACCCAAGACCATCACTCAAATTTGGCCAAACAGGCCAGGCCACACTCTCAATGACCCACCATGCTGAACTCCCTCCCCTTTGAAACAGCTAATAAAAACAAGCAACCGTTGTTTGTTTCTTGTCGTTAGCTTTTATGATCCTGCATATAAATATCTATATAAAGTCAACAAAAGCCTTAGGTCACTAACCCTGAGAGACCTACAGAGTTCTCTGAATTTAAATTTTTACCTGACATGGATGAAACAAAGATGTTTAGGGTTCCCTTTCAAAGGTCTTATGAAAGGCCTAAATAAGAGGTAAGACGTCTTGCCTAATGTCTCACTGAGCTTCCAAGAAATGCCAACTTGCAGCAGTAATCTCATCCTGAAGCCAAGTCCCTAGGGCCTTCCCTCACCTTGTTTTACTGCTACACACATAGGTCTTCCAATTACTCCTTCCCCCTCCCAAGCCTGGTGGAGAAGTACATACCCATGAGAGTAATAAAAACTTGTTCTGGGGCATCAATCAGCCTGTGTGTCTTGTCACCCCCTTGCTGAATATGGGATAGAGTATGTATAACTGTAGGGCTGTGGCTCTCAACCTTCCCGAAGCTGCAACCCTTTAATGCAGTTCCTCATCTTGTGGTGACTTCCAACCATAACATTATTTTTGATGCTACTTCATAACTCTTATTTTTCCACTGTTACGAATCATAATGTAAATATTTTTGAACATAGAGGTTTGCTAAAGGGTTCCCGACCCACAGGTTGAGAACCACTGCTCTAGGGGAAGAAAGAAAAACAGACTGATTTTTTTTGAGTCCCAAGGTCTCCTGGGTGTTCCGGCTTTGTTTCCTCTTAAGACAACCCAATGACAAATCTTATCTTCTAACTGGGAGTGGAGGGGGGGGGTGATCACAGAATTCCGTATTTAAATGACAGCCCCTGTTGTGATTAGGGGCACGTACAGCCTCAAGCAGGGCTTCAGTTCCTTCTGACATGGAGCCTTGCTGAAGATGAAGGTGTTGAAAGAACGGGCAAAGCTTCGGATTCGTCTCTCCATGGCTTGACGGCCTTTGCGGGCATCAGGTAAAGAAGATTTTTCCAGAATCTCGAGTTGTAAGGAAGGGATTTGTCAGCCTGCCATTTCAGAACCCTGCAGGGCTTCAGGAGTTTCAGGGACGGGGGCAGAAACGTGAAGCTGCCGGCTGGAGTAAACTCGATTAAGATTATCTTAATCTTCCTCTCCACCAGTGCTTCGTGGAGTCCGCTCTCCAGTTCAAGCCTGGTTTCATTGGTCAGATAACTTTTGCTGAGGACGATGATGAGCCTCCGGCTCTTCTCTATCAGTGACTGGATCTCATCAACGACAGCTGGAAAGGCAAGATTCGGGTCAGTTCAGGAAACTACCCGGTGGGCGCGGAGGAAAAGCTATCACCGCACTCTTGCTTTACAGCGTTTAGCTCTCAGTTGCACTAACAAGGTTTTCTTTAAAATAAGCCAATTTTGTCTGTTGCAGGCAAAATAACCATCTAAATCGCAAGAATCGTGAGCATCCACTTTAGCCCTCACCAGCGCTGTACCAATGGACACTATACTCTTTAAAATTTTGTGAAAAGATGGCATTTGTGTTCTTCTTTCTTCTTCCTCCTCCTCCTTTCCCTCCTCCTTCTTCCTCACATCCCCCTCTCTCCTCCTCTTCACTAGTTAACTTTTTAGCATGTGTATGTGCCACACCGGCATGAGTGTATGTGCACACGGAGGTCAGAGTTTGACACTGAGTCCCCTCCTCAGTGGCCTTCCACTTCGTTTATTGACGCAAGGCCTCAGAAAGAGAAATGTCTGTGTCTTTCTTCAGGGGTCAGATTTATGATGCAGAATGAAAGGGTCCCAGAGGAAAGGCTCGAGTTATTTTCTCAACATCTATTACTGTGGCAGTGAAAAATCGGGTAAGCAGACTGACATGAATAACTAATAACTAGCTGCTGACTGACTGGTCTCTGCTGCATTAAAGGACTTTGGCCATTTGTACATTTTTAAAATAGATAATCAACCATCTCATAGAAAATGATCTCCATTAACTGTCTGTCCGGGATTCCTTTCTTACCTCCACCGGGTACCACATCTCTTTCAAATATGCATAGCTTATACCCAAATTGTTTCTCCAGGACCCTGGGTAGCGTCTCCACAGCGAAAGTGTGTTCTTCTCCATTCTCAGGCTGACACTCTTTCAGATAAGACACAAAGGCGTCATATGTTTTGCCATCTAGGGGACAAGGTGGACTCTTTTAATTCATGATTAAGAAAAAAATTAAGTAAAAACTTGTGTGAATGCCATATATAAAGAGGATAAAATTATTGGTTGGCAAATCTCAGCTGCATCCCAAGCAAACAATGTTCTGAACATCTATTTAAGCATTTGCTTTGAGACTCCCATCATGGGGAAGGGTGGGGGACAGTAATCAGGACATTGAGGCGTATGAAGACAATAAGATGCTAGGTACCCCCAGAAGACCCTCATTCCAGGATTGGGGAGTAAGTCACACTTTGGCTTGTTCATTTCATTCAACGCCATGACGCCACAACCTCAAGTTTTACTTTCTAAAGACCCTTAAAGAGTAAAGTCAAAACAAAGGAAAAATAAAGCAAGGCACACAAGTGAAACAGAGACCATACCCCAGAGAGTGGGAAAAATCATAAGGATACTTAGAACAAGATGCTAACAATGGAAAAAGAGATTTAAAAGAGAGGATTGTGAAGTATACGGAAGAGTCTGGAATTGTAATTAAATCATAGTCTAACACATACACAAGCATGCACACACACATACACACACATACACACACATACACACACACACACACACATACACACATACCCCTAAGGTGTCAAATGTGAAAAGAGAAACCTATAATCCATTGAAAGCTTAACAGTAATCCTCAGGTGTGCTCCCATCGAATTCTTGATGACAGAGAAGAATTTAGATGGCTGAGAGAGCAATGAAGAAGAAAACAGGTTGCTAGCAAAGACAATTCCTTCTCCCCACTGGGTAACTCAAAATGCATGTGCTGTCCTTTAAGTTTCATGCAATCTATTGAGGAGACAGAGAAAACAAAGGCAACTTGAGACGAATAAAAGCAGCAGAATAGCAGAAGAAAATCGTATGATGCAGACACTGAAAGAGGAGGGACATCAGTGGCCATGCTTTCTGAACAAGGTACGTTTTGAGTGATGTCTTCACGAACGCAGCTGGTGTAAATGGGGAAGCAGAGTGTGGATATGCAATGGTTTCATCTCTATCACGAAAATTTAGTAGATGGCCAAGGAGTTGGATCTGTACTGATTGACTTGAAAGGTAGATGTATTCGGTTCTTTTCATTAAAATAAGATGGGATGGAACAGCTCTGGGTCTATGCTTTTATACGCCATGCCCAATGGCCCAGCCCGATTTCTACATGTTCAAGTTCACAAGACAATGCTTTCTCTTCCTGGCAAAAGCTTGCTCAGCTCTTCTCAAGTATTCTGCTCCACCGATTTAAGTCAAGACCTATTGCTGATATAAAACAAATGTTTGTGCAGAATTGCATGAATTGCATGTATGAGAAAATGTTGATAAAGATTACAGAATCGTATGCTTATCAAAGGTATGTTATTATCTTTATATGCCCCAATGTCCTGATTATGATCCCCCAACCCTCTCCATGGTGAGAGTCTTAAAGCAGATGCTTAAGACAGGTGTTTAGAAAATTTCCCCTTTCGTAGCAGATATCCATTGCAAGTAGCTTCTTGGTTAGGGGTGGGATTTTGTGTCCACTTCTTCTCAGTGTTGTGTGGGTTGAACTTGTGCAGGTCTTACGTGTGCTGTGGCAGTCTCTGTGAGCTCATAGGTTTATATAGATCAGTCCTGTTATTCCTGGAAGGTGCTAATGTTTAAATCGTATTTTTGATCCTTAATTAATGAAGCTATCATTATATAAATGGCTATTAGAATAATAACGAGTCAGTTGGACCAATAGATGTGCATCACCTGGTGTGTTTTAATTCTCTTTGGCTGATTGGTTCTTTACATCTCTGTTTCTTTATAAACCAACACCAAGCATACGCTAGTTAGCGCAGTGCTATAACTGTTAAAAAGTTTTATTTTCTAGATACATCTTCATTTCTGCCCTTGCCACAGACTGTACCGGTTCGTGCACTTCATGTTGGGTGGAATTGCTTAGGGTGTGTTCCTGAATACTTCTGTGTTCTGCCACGCTAACAGTTATAAGCATAAATTGGAAAAAATGACTGGGGTTGAAAAGATGACTTAGGGACTGTGAGTTCTTGTTGCTTTTGCTGAAAACCTGGGTTCAGTTCCCAGCACTCCCATGGTGGTTGACAACCATCTGGAGTTCCAGTTCCAAGAAATCTGATGCCCTCTTCTGACTTCTGCAGACACTTGCACACATGTGGTGTGTGTTCAGACACTCGGGGACCCCACACATCAAACAAAAGCAATGCATTTAAGCAATTTTCAAAAAACCAAAAAATAATGTCCAAGTTGGGTCGAAAAATTTGACACAGGGGAAAAATATTATGAATAATCAGAAGGAAAAAGGTAACCCGAGGCCTATTCAAGTCCAAGTATTCATCTCTCTGAGCAGAGACCATGCAGAAAAGACCACATACAGACTTTCCACATGGCTGCCTCATATCTTTCTAAAGGGGGATCAGACACCCAAGCTGAGAGCCAACTTCCCTGTGCCTGCTAACTGCTAATACTAAACATTGTAAGTGTGAAAAATGGTGATGTCATTCTACCAAATTTTAGCATCTAAAATAATAAAATAAATAAGTTTTTAAAATCCCAGAGGAGCAGATATGAGAATCATTTTATATCATGAGGTTAAGGGGCGTTTTGTATGTACAATGCCCAGATTGGATACTAAAAAAAATAAAGATATATTTGGGTCTCCCACACAGGCCCAGCACAACAAACAAAGACAGATAACAACATGGGGATATTTATCTTCCACATTATAGATACTAGATATAAATAGTGTGGTGCCTGCAAACAAGAAGAAAGCACAGTGACAGAATGGGCCAAGAGTGGATATGCTGAAAAAGGAGACACAAATAAATTTTAAATAAATGGAACGGTTGTTTGTGTTTTATAACATCATAAAATGAAATACAAATTAAAACTACCCAGCTTCAAACCCTCATCTATCAAACTGGCAGAAATCCAAAAGTGTGGATAACTAAACCAAGATTGTTTTTCTAAAGGCAACAGGAAGTAAGAATCCATGTCAACAGTTTATTGAATGCAGTAGCCAGTGGGGACCTTGTGGGAAGCAGAGACATGGGCAGGACAGGAAAAGGTCTCCTGCTTTATATTTACAAATTTTGGGTTTAACCTTTATAAAGGTTGTGTTTTTTTCTATAAACACTCACAACACATACACACATAAACAAAATCAACAGTTTAGTTTAAATTTTTAAGGACATAATTATCTTGAAATCTGGAGATTTCTCATCTCTTTTAAAAGTATTGAGACGCATACTCCAATAGACACAGTAGCAGCTAACAGCTGGTGGGTCTAGCAGACTAAACTTGAGATTATTTGGCTTCTAACCCAGAGTTCTTCCAGGTAGATTAAACAGCCTCCTTTTCCCGGTGAAAATAATGAGCAAGGATGACAGAAAATTCAATGAAAAAAAAAACTTTATT
>LOEQ01001260.1:412728-423294 GCA_001685075.1 Bramus lutescens
TCCTTCCTTCCTTCCTTCCTTCCTTCCTTCCTTCCTTTTTTTCTTTCTTTCTTTAAATCTCAGTCCCCCCTCCCTCCTCTCCTTCCACTCCCCACCCCCCATCTTCTCCTCAGAGAGGGTGAGGCAGCCCCTGGGAAGTCATTAAAGTCTGTCCCATCATCTCCTTGAGGCACTAGATGGGTTTCTTCACCCAGGAAAGCTTGTTACAGAGACTGGATGAAGTCCCAGAAAGCCAGCAAAGGCTGTCAAGTCCAGAAGAGCAATGCATCTCTTACCTTTTCTCACCAACATGAAGCTTTTGGTGTCTGTGGCTTCCTCGTTGGTCACCGTGCAATTGTATAAAACGTTGAGATTTGTTTCAGCAACATTCCGAATTGTCAATTTTTTAAAGGCATGCAGTTTGCCCTCAGAAGTCCTGTAATGTAAGCAAATAGTTGATCAACAGGCTTTGATCATGACCAACATGCTCAGAAGAATTTCTAAGTCTAAAATATTAAAAGGAAGCATCAGCTGCGTCTTCCACTTCTGGTGTGAATTAAAATTAGCCTCTCCACTCTTCCAAGGAGCAACAGAAATTACAGGATGAGAGAGAGAGAGAGAGAGAGAGAGACTCTCTCTCTCTCTCTCTCTTCTGTTTCTCCCTCCAAACTACTTGGATTTCATCCTACACCATCACCTCCTCTAACCATGACTATTCTGTTTTGTATTCTGAATCTTTCATTGCTATAAATGAATTCTTGGGCAGCTGGACTCGATGAAGAAAAGAAGTTTGTTTAGCTCACAGTCAAAAGGCATAACCGAGGCTTTGGCAGGGCCCCTGAGCTACATCATATCAGGGCAGCAGCATCTATGTATTTATGGATGGTCTTTCTCCCATGCTATAAAGCCAATCGATTCTGATGCAATCACAGGAACTTCCCAGCTGTGGTGATTTAAATAAGAACAGCCCTAATGCATGCATAATGGGCTCATAGATTTGAATAGTTAGTGGGTCACCAGGAAGTGGCACTATTTGCACTATTTAAAAGGAGGTGTGGCCTTGTAGAAGGAAGCCAATTATTGGGGGTGGGCTTTTAGGTTTCAAAGAGAGTTCATTCCAAACCCAGAGTCTCCCTCTTCCTGCTGCCTGCAGATCCTGATGTAGAACTTCCAGCTATTTCTCCAGCACCATGTCTCCCTGTATGTCCCCATGCTCCCTGCCATAAGGATAATTAACTAATCATTCGAAATTTTAAGCAAGCCTCAAATAAATGATTTTTTTAACATGTAAGAGTTGCCGTGACCATGGTGTCTCTCTTCACAGCAATAGAACACTGACTAAGACAACTATCTAATGCAGTTTAACTTTGTTTTGAAGGACACACCCTCCTAATGACACAGTTGGATAATCTTCCATTCTCAATACATTCGGAAGATACTGGGGGGTCAGACCCCTGTAGGAGTTCAGGATATGACGTATCACATCTGAACTACATCAACTGCATGCCGCTCAGTGGTTCAGAGAACGGACTGCTCTTGCAGAAGACCTGAGTTTGATTATGGATGCCATTTGTGCTTTTGTGACAATAAGAGCAAGGCACTTGACATAGTTTTCAAACTTCGAGAAACTATGATTCCATTTGATTGCTCTTTTAGAAGGATATCGGTGACTTAGAGCCTGATTAAGTAGTACCTTGGTAAAGTGATGTTAAAATTCCTCACCAGCATTGTTATGAGCCTTCATTTTCAAGCTTAGATCCATACAGTAAAAGTATGTGTGATCTGTCACCATGGCAATAATAATGATAAACAAATTATAATTACATTTAAAGCCTAAACATCCCATCAGCCACCCAAGAGCCCAGCCTCTCTTCTGTTGTGGGCACATGTGAATTTCTTTAGCATGCACATGGCATCTCTTACATGTCACGTACACATACCAAGTTGTCATGTTTGTGTCTTCGCGCACATTAGGGTTTGACCTGTCTTCTTTCCTGATGCTCCAATAAAACAGGTCATTTTTATTCAGTAAAGCAGTGCAGTTAAGTTCCACCTCTTCTCCTAGGTAGAAATTGACAGTCTCAGTTCTGAATTTAGAAACTTGGTAGAAGTTTCAAATACAATCAGTGTGTAATAATTAAATATAAAATCGCACTACATCCAGAAAAAAAAAAGTGGAAGAGATGCTTCATTTTAAAAAATACAATAAAGGGGAAGAATTATATAGCAATGACTAGTCATCACCAAGTAATGAACTGGCTTCTATTTAAATATCCACCTTTAAATCAATTAAAATTTAGGGGGTCAGTGCAATTTTTTCAATATTCAGTCAGTGCATTTTTCGATCTTCAATTTGGTAGACAGTGTCAAGCCAATGTCTCTCTTGAACTACTCAGAAAACAAAATAGGTTTGCCAAATGAAGCAATTACAAAAAAAAGGCATTGAAGCGCAGGGGAAAGAATGAGAGAGAAATGGTGAAATTGAAAATATGGTTAGGAAAGGTTCCATGCAGGTAAATAACCATGAGCAGCCATCTTATCTAGAAGGAGCATCTTGGAGTTGAAATGAGCAGGAGTCCCATGAAGCAGAGAGTCCAGTCCATTGGGTCTACGGGCAGCTGCACAGCTCACGGAAATATCAGCAAGAGATTGGAGAGCACGAGGCTGCAGAACTTGGTGATGTCTCCCACAGGCTCATGGACCATAGGAGAGCAAGCGGTGCTCTCCCAGGATGTCTTAAACTTTCTCCATGCACTGTTGCCTTACAGCCAAGCCATTTTTGCAGTGACTTTAGCATATGGGACTACTAAACAGAGAGCAAATTAGACATTGACTGAAAATAAGATATGAGGAAATGTGTTTTAGTGATTCTTTGTTATACACATTATTTTATTACTTATTAAGAACAAAAGCAAACCTGCATGCCAGTGAGTAAGGTGGTTGCTTGGATTTTAGGTGAGGGATTACCTACTGGCTGAATGACTGGTAATTCACCATGTGGAACATCTTCAATGTTAATTAGACATGTTCAAATTATGATTTTATAACCATCAAAGCTGAGACCACTTTACATAAATACGTAAAACAAAATGGCACAAGTATATTTAGGGCCATTTTGGAATTTCTATCCTGATCCCAAACTAAAATTCCTCTAACAGTTTTTTTAAAATAAAATTGGAATCTGCAACTCCAAACAGCCAATTTTAAAATAAAACACTGACTCCATACAGTTCAAGGGTTCAGTGATTTGATACAAGTTGATACAAAAACTAAAGGTTTTTTGTCTTCTGTCATTAAACCATTGTTCTTCTGTAGACCAGAAAGCTTCATATGCACAGTAAAGCATGCACCTCCTAACTAGCACACCCAAGTCTTGAACCTGGGATGAAGCGAGTCAGTCTTCTCCCACAGTGCCACAGTGGTACATGGGAAGAAGGTATGGCCAGTGTGAAGTATGCGTGTGTGTGTGTGTGTGTGTGTGTGTGTTCGGAACTGAGGCACCAGTGAGGTAGTACAGGACAGCTCTGGTGACTGCTCCTGAAGATATCATGGCTTCATGATGGAGACACTGGACTTGGAATTTTCTGGCATTGTGTATTCAAAAAACTTTCACTTTTCCCAGATTTGTCACAGCCCCCATGCTCTCTTATACAGTCCCCTACGTAGTCCCAACACCTTAAGAAGTTCTGTTCTAGCAGCAAAGGTCTGCATCCAACGTGACTGTGGTATTCTCTCCAACCCCAGCTATTTCAATGCAAGGTGGATCAAATACAGCCTATCTGCTCCCAGCCACCAGCTGAGGTCTGAACAGACGGAGATAATTCTGAGTTCCTTGGCCTGTGTGTCAGTATTCAATCCATACTGTGGAGACAATATCCCACCACCTTGGTTGGAGACTATATCTCAAAAGTCCCCAATCACTTAGCTCAGTATCTGGTTTTTCATACGCAAATTTATTCCATTCCTTCTTTGCTTTTATTTTTGGAAGAAGTTACCTAATTGTGCACACTAATTCTTAAGATCTCTCCAGACCAGTGGTTCTCTATGGGTTGTAACTCCTTCGGGTCATCAAATATTCCATTACAAGTCACAACAGAACCAAAATTATAGCTATAAAGAAGCATTGAAAATAGTTTTATGGTTGGTAGACTCACCACAACATGAGGAACTGTATTGAAGGGTCATGGCATTAAAAAGGTTGAGAACCAATGGCCTAGACAAATCCTAAAAGGATAGCCAGTTCTATCCATAGCCAAATATTCAAACTACAGAACAGTTTTGAATCTTATCTCCAGAGTATTATCACCAAATTTTCAGATTTTGAAAGGTCAAGAAAGAAAATTAAAAAAAAAAAAGACAACCCAGCCAACAAACGGCATGGCAGAGACCCTAGTCTATAAGCCATAGATAGGTTCACTGGCTTTTAAACAGATGTGTCATTTAACTGGTCTAAAAGTGGCAAGAGTCAAACAATGACATGTTTTTCCTCATTGTGTAATATTCTCAAGAATGGCCCTACTTATCAATTCAGAAAACACACATTGTAAAACATACCTAGGTCTACTTCAACAGTGTCAAACTTTCGTCCCAAAATAGCTGGAGTGATCTTATTGTTCCCTGAAAGCAAAAGAAAACAAAAACAGACATTGGAATTACCTCGAGCTTATCTAAGACGCACATCTATTGTAACACGGTCATCCCATGCACTAAAGACTCCAACACAGCACCTCTCTTTGCTCCTTGATTATATTTTCTCTCCCCCATACTCTCCAAAACTATACAATGCTGCTGAAACCTTGACTTCAGCCCAGGGAATGTATTCAGACAGGCGCCCTCCAGATCTCTACGTCTAGGTGTGTTCAGGACACTAAGTCTAGGGATGTGCCGCAAACACAGCACACAGGCAGCAATGCAAGCATCAGGTGAAGTGCTGAAGAAAGATGTCACTAGAGCAGACGTGTTGGAGCAATCTGGTTAAATGTGTCATCCACATAGGCTTTCTGGTTTACTGGAATGATGGTGGAGGAAGTCCTAATTATGGTCATGGTCATACCACAGATCTTCAAACAACTGGAGGTACTTTCACATAGGAAGGGGACAGACATTCTGAGAAGGTTTTGAAAGCAGATGAAGAGCAGTCAGTAAAAGCTAAAGAAGGCAAAACTGACTCTCAGGTATTGAAATCTGCGCTTGGTTGTGTTGTGATTTGGTAATTTCCCTGTAAGTTCCCAAGAAGGTACTGATGTAGAGTTATCTTGACTGTGCCATCTGAAGGATATCTCCGTGTGGTGTGGTTCAATTAGATTACCTCACAGGTCACTGTCACAATAGAATTTTAGGCCTTTGTTTGGCCTCTGGGCTCAGGCCAGTTCATGCATGCAAAGTTCCCCCTCCAACTGGCACTCTGTGACC
Organism: Bramus lutescens; assembly: GCA_001685075.1. NCBI lineage: Eukaryota > Metazoa > Chordata > Mammalia > Rodentia > Cricetidae > Bramus > Bramus lutescens. Next base: position 418,120 of record LOEQ01001260.1, read on the forward strand.
TGGCTTTGCCACTCAGGCTGCTGTGTGCTCTGTGTGCTCTGCCCCTTCGTGATGCTGTCCCTCCAAGACCCACATCTGGCAAAGGCTTTAACATTTGTCTTTCCTTCCACTACACATCACATCCTTCAGCCTCTCTGACAACCTCTCACACGGCTGCAGCGATCATGCTAGTGGCCCTCCAGATCATTACAAAACTCCGTGAGTACTCTGTATTCCTCGCTGTTAGCGGCTCCTCTTGTGTCCTCTGCCTCTCAACACTCAGTACAGCTTACTGAATAGAGCCACCGATAAATATTTGTGACCCCAATAAATATTTGCTAAAAGCAAAAATGGAAGCCTAACAAGATTCTACAGTTTATGCTAAGTCTAAACAAGAACAGGCTGACTTAAAAGGTTCACCCATGAACTTTCATCTGCGGCTAAGAATATATGGTTTTAGTCAATTTGTTGGGAGCCCAAGATAAAGATTCTAAACCTAAGATTTGAAGTAGGTATGTATTCTGTTGGGGGATATTCGATCACGCTGTGAGCCCTGAATTTGCATTTGAGTTAATTAAATAAAATTAACTTTGGGACAGGAGGATGCATTAGCAATTAGTTGACAGCAAGTCATTATAGAGCCTTAGAGGGCATCTGGGAGAGAAAGACAGGAAGTAGTAGGGTGGGTTTGGGATGGCATAGGTTTTTCTGGTTTGGCAAAGTGGAAGGAGGGGTCTTCATTGGGCGCCAACAGGAGAGACGGCAAGATAATTGCTCCTCAGCCTCTCTGAGCTCGCAGGTTTTCACCCGAGCCCTTGACTCCCTAGTCCTATTCATAATTAGAATGATAGACATTTAGTTAAAGCTACCTTGAGTGGCAGCGACTCGGCTGGTGCCTGCAGCAGCAGAATTCTCACTGGCTGTCCCATGAGCAGCCCAGGCACTGCTAGAAAAGCAAGCTGGTGTGAGTTTTTGCCTGAAGTAGCATTAGATTAAAGTACAACCACTGCGCCAAAGTTAAAACAACCGTATTCCTAACCTCAAGGTACCGTCTCTAGCCCCGAGTAACTTCACAATGAAAGAAAGCTTCTGCTTTCCTCATATGCATTCACTTCTTCCAAAAACTACTTCTTACCTTCAATAACGGTTATATTGAAGGTCTTGGTGATGTTGTACGGTTTCCCATTATGATGGACAGAAAACACGCAAGAGTAATAACCCCCATCTTCAAACTCAGCATCCTTCTGGATCACTGGGGGTTTGACTATTTCCTTACAGTTCTGGGTGTTTAAAGGCAAGTTAAAACACTTCAAGTCAGTAAAGGCAGTATTCTCATTGCAGTCCTTCAAATTTCTAAAGCTTAAGATCTTTAGCGATAAAGGGGGACAGAACAGAAAACCAGCAACCCACAAATGCGTGTCCCAGCAACTCACGCCCCCCTTCTACTGGAGCAGTGAAGCGCCCCGTTACCATCACTGCCACTTCTGAAGAGTAGTGGTATCACAGCTATTGTCATTTTATCTTAATCTATTGTTCACACATAAACAAAGAGAGACAGACAAACAGAAACAGAGACGAAATACTTGAACAACAAAAAATCCTGCTTAGGTGAAGAACATCTCTGAAACACAACTCTACTGCATGATACTTTGGGTCCAATTTTGTTTTTAAGGGTATTGGCCATGGGAATGTGGAGAGAATGACCCAGAAAACTGAGTAGATGTTGCCCACTCTGGATTCTTAATGTCCTGTACTAAAAGGCATAGATGGCCAAATTCATAGACATACTTCAATCTTTCTGTTTCTCCCACAAATATCATAGAAATCAATAATAACAACAATAAAGCCACTGTCTGCAAACTAGCCCTCCGTCACCCACTGATAGGTTCTGTCAAGTGTAAGGACTGTGAAGAAAGGAAGCTGACCGACTAACTCCGGCCATGTGACAGTTCCTTCACATGCCTGACAAGGGGAAATGAATGCCCACAGACTTCCCCCTCGTGCTGGCCACTGCTGGTGGCCTCCAGAGCAAGGCCCAGGCAGTTACCCAAATGTCTTGCAAAGTGCCCATGTGTACCTCACGCCAGGAAAGTGTTTCTGAGTATAAGGAGAATTGTATAAACTGAAGCAAACTTTTTCCATGGTAGACAAAATGCCAGAAGGCCTTCATTTTCTGTTCGAATTAGACCTTTTCTGACTAAGCTGTCTGGTACCATTCCCCTCAGGAAGGTCATGGACCATCCACAAGATTTTTCATGTGACTCTCATGTTACAGCTGTTCAGCCATAAACAGAGCCAGATCATACATCTTCTAAATTTAGTTATCTGTATATTGGGGCTTTCTAAAACCCACTAACCAAGCCTCCCTAATTTACATGTACTGCAAAGTGTGTATACTAGACAGCAAGAGAAGGCAAATCAACCCAAGATTGAGTTATATGTTTAGAAAGTATTTTAGATAAGAAATCTCCTTGAAAACTCTCAGGGAAACACTGTGACAGCAAAATCGACCTGCATACTTCAGGGAACTCGTTAATGGCTCAGCTTCCCCGAGTTCCCTTGTCCAGTTTTTTGACGGGGTCAGCAGCTCAGGTCTGCTCTTCCACAGACATGATATGTCATGTCACACGTGTGCATGCATGTGAATGCAAACACCGTTTTCTACGTGATAAATATGAGACAGAAGTATAACTAGCTTCTCCACAGCATCTTTGAAAGGAACTCTTACGGCCCGGTAAGGAAAAGGCTCACCAATGAAGCAAACAGAAAAGGCACAGGCAATCCACAAAGGAAGTCCTACTAGGCTACAATTTACACATTTCACTTACCATTTCTAATAACAATAGGAAGAAATGCTCCGTTTCTGAAATGTTTGCTGTCAGATTTTTAACTTTCTGACAGTATCGTTTCCCATGTTGGGAAGGTGTAAGGGAGAGGGGGGGCAGATTTATATAATGTATATCAAAAGCTGATCAATTAACCTCCCTCTGGCTCAGTAATCCTACATCTAGGGATTTTCCTGAAGGGTTAATCATATAAGCACCCAAAGATTTATATGAATAGATATCATTCATTATAGTCTGTAAATAACAGTAGGACACAGGACACTGACACATGTCTAATAACAAGGAGATCAGGGGTTTAAACCAAATCCATAAAAAACGCATTCCCTGTTTGAAAGGAAGCTGTTCACAGGTATGGGTGAATAACCACATTGTTTTAATTAGGAAGGAAAAGACCAGCGAACAAACAACTTTTAAGGACAGATGTTTCTCTAGGTAAAGGAACAAACACAGCTGTGGGAATAGGAGTGACTTTTCATTTCACTTTTTTTCATTTCCTGTCTTCCTGCTTTATAAAACAAACGTATGTATTCAGAAAACACATGCAATTGTCTTTCAGCATTTTGAATGGGTATGGTAAAAGAAAATGAAAAACTCTAAACTAGCATTCCCAGAACTTTATATTTTTAATAGAAGGGAAAAGAAGGAGAGGCAGAAGAGAAGAAGCCGCCATCATGTCCTGAATACCTACTATAATACAGTGTGGCTACCGTGCTACACTTACTGCTTAAATTGGTGCTTTACGATAGCCATATGGGACAGTTTCTCACACAGGCCAAGTAAGCCATGGGGAGGTAGACCACTTTTTTTTTTTTGACGGGGGCAAAGTGTNATGGGGAGGTAGACCACTTTTTTTTTTTTTGACGGGGGCAAAGTGTTCCACTGTCTTCCTATCCTCCATGTGGATTTTTTTTCTTTCCTTTTGAGTTTTAAGTGGAATTTCTTTAAACTTGTTACCTTATACAATGAAGTGTGGTTGATCAATTCACTGTAGTTAGGATTTTCACATTTTATATGCAAAGATTTCTTGACTTCCACGTTTCTGTTTTGCACAAGTTTTTCAGAAAAGCAGCTGTGTTCATTTTTTTTGATGACAGTTAGGGTCCAATTTTGACGATCATTTCTATGAAACACAGGTATAGAGGGATTTGCGGTTACTAGCGAGATTCCACAACTACCTCCAATCTTCCAGTTTTACCCTGATTTCTATATGAAGAGACTTATTCACTGAGATGCAAACTTTTCTCTGCCACCCCTTAGCTCAGATCAGAGAGTTTACAACTGTCATGGGGTTAAAGATTACACTCCAGAGTAGTCTAGGAATAAACACATCATCACAACACACACTGCACATGTGTACACCACATATACACACCACACATACATACCAAATATACCACATACAGTCATCTATATGGCATGGATAGGAGAGCAATAAATGGTTTAAACTTTATCTTTAGTGCTGGACAGATTCAGAGACTCACAGGCCAGGAGAGAAGGGTGGCTTTAGTTTCAAGAGAACTGACGACCTTGCCTCCTGAACGTGTGTACATAATGCACCCACCGTGTTTTCTATTTCTCAAGATGGTCTATTCTGTGATCTTTCTCCTTACTGTTGAATAAACCGGAGTTTGGCCCAGCCCTTGCACAACTAAACAAGGGTGAGCTTCATTCAGTATCTCTTTTGTCTGTGATTTCTATTCTCAGAAATCTGCCATCTTGAAGATGGATAAATGGCATGTTTTTAAACAACAGTATTAAAAAAAAAGGAAAGAAAAGTAAAACCATTTGCAATTGTGTGTTTGTTTATACCATACTAGGGACATATCCATCCACATCCTAAAAACAGTAAACGTGTTGCTAAATTGTCCTGTGACTTGGGAAATGTATTTACACCTGGGCTTTCCCAGGTCCCCTTTACATCTATGAGGAGCTGGATAGAAGAGAATGAAGTGTTCTGTTGTTCACTGACTCCCAGATACTTTACAATGTGTGGATCCAGGAGAGTCTGACTATTTTCCTCAAGTTCACATAAGAAAGTCAAGGATTCAAACAACCAAATAACTTGTCCCGTGGTCACGTGTGTGTGTGTGTGTGTGTGTGTGTTGTGTGTTGGAGAAGGCTTCTTGTTTGTTCCCGGCTGCCCAGACACAAACTAATTACACAGAAAACTGTTTATCACTGCATTGCCAATAGCTTACGCATCTTTCTAGCTAGCTCTTATATCTTAAATTAACCCATTTCTATTAATCTGTGCATCACCACGAGGTTTGTGGTTTACCAGTAAAGTTCCCTGGTGTCTTGATGTAGGAGGGTCATCTGTCTATGTGTTACTTTCATTGATTAATAAAGA
>LOEQ01001260.1:424797-446278 GCA_001685075.1 Bramus lutescens
CTATCTATCTATCTATCTATCTATCTATCTATCTATCTATCTATCTCTATCTCCAGCCTCCAGTGCTCTCAAAAAACACCAGGCCATTTCCTCCACACTGATTTCCTTCTTGAAATATGACGCAGACAAGGGGTTCCTCTTCTACCTGTACTGTATCTGAAGATGTTCAAGGTACCTGCTTCCACGTGAAAACTCACTTACAGTCAACGCCATTGGCAAAGCTGTTTCCTTGTCATCAGGTCAGGTTTGTCCAACCCTACCTTCCAGCATCCTTCAGGGATTGTCTCTGAACTCTTCAGAGCCTCCTTGGGTCTCCCTGCTGCTCCCTCATCTTCCCTCATTCTGATTGCCCTTCTGTTGCTTCCTAACCCAGTCTGTCTTCTCTGCCCTTGACGTCAGAAAAATCAAGAGCAAATACCCTCTGTCTCCATCTACGCCCCAGGATGGCCACAGGTGTCTCTTTCCCTCAAATGACTCTGTCCACTGTCTCCAGAATATTCATGTCTTTAAGTCACGTTTATACAGCTTGGACAGTGGGGACACAGGTTGTTTCTCTTCTCCATTCATCTTTAACTTTCTCTAGAAAGATCCAGTTGCTACCAATTTATTATAATTATCTCTCTTAAAATGCCATAGGAACTTCACTGTTTCAAAAAACAGCAACAGTCCTATGACTTATTTCTGAGGCTCAGAAGTTTCTGTGTCAAATAAACATCTATGACCTCATTTTGTGAAAAACCACAGAAGCGAGAAAGAGGCTTTGCTGCGAAATCTCACTTCTCTTTCGAAGGCTCACTGATAATGATCAGGAGTCACCCTAGAATAAAGAGAGATTTCTAAAAGAAATCTGCTACTTCTCACAGCACAGTGGGCACCGCCCAGTGAGCCTAAGTGAGTTTTCACAGGTCAGTGGCAACTCTTTATAAATAAGAGATATTTACCTACCCATGTAGCATGTACCTCTGTGTGAAAAGTCTCACTGACCTTGGCTACTAGTTTGTGGCTGGGTGGTAACTATACCTTTTCCCCCAATAACCCTGCTTCTTGTTTCCCAGTAACCTCTGAAAGCTAGACTAGGATTATTTCATAAACCCTACCCTTTCTCTGAAGCCCTCATGAGGAAGCCCTGTGGGAAGCTGCTCTTGTAGCTCCTTTCTCGGGTGCCATGTCATTCTTAGAACTTTAAAACCCACCGGAATTCCACCTTATCATTAAAAAGGAACCCCTAAAAGGAAATCTCATTCATCATTCTTTGAGGTCACTAAGAAGATAAATATAGGTGAATATAGAGTGACCAGCTCAATTTTTCTGCAATGAAATGTTTGTTTCCTGTTGAAGCAAAAGCAGGGGAACAACAACAACAACAAAAAAATCATGGGTTATCTGAGCTTCCAGATGTAGATTTGGGTTGATGAGCCAAAAGCCAAGAGTCCTAGGAAATATGCTGAAACAAGATGGCTTACTCACCCCACTTGGGAAAAGTATGTTCCATTGTCTTCCAGCTCCACTGGCCAGAACTCCAAATCGTGACTGCGCAAAGTAATTCTAGGTGAGCTTTCAGTGTTCAGCTCTACATATCCCCTGGAAGCATGGACTCGGAACCATCTTATGGCGGCTGTTTCGTTCCTGTGCACAGATGAAGCTATGCCACAGTGCTTCAGATAAAAAGGCTCTCCTTCTAGCGTGTGAATTTGAGGGCGGTGGATGCAATTTCCTACCGCAGATTAAGCAAGGAAAGGGAGATAAAACAGGACAAAAATGATTTTTTTCACCCCTCCGGTATAAAAGTAAGATCGGTGAGAAGGCTACAAGAAATCTCAGCATCACATTCCTGTACTGGCTTTTGTCTGAAAACAGACCTATCGGAGATAAGACATTTTTGGAACAAAGATGAAGATGAAACTGATGGCTTCTCCTGGACAGAAAGCTAGCTGTAAGAGCGTAACTGGTCCTTACTCAAGACAATGCACTGTGGCCACATCTTAAAAGTTATGCCACAAGCTGGGCCATGGTGGCACACGCTTGTGGCCAGCTCTTGGGAGGCAGAGGCCAGTAGGTCTCTGTGAGTTCAAGGCCAGTTTAGTCTACAAGAGCTAGTTCCAGGACAGGCTCCAAACAACTTTCTGTTAAGGAAAGACACAGAAGTCATAGCATCGCTACATTGCCTCAAACTCTCACCACTGTGGAGGCCCCATGGAAAATACCAGAAGTCTATATGTGCGTCCTTCATCTATATCACAACCAGCCTCGTATCCCTTGTACCCAAGCAGTCTGTGTTATGGTTTTTGTCTTCTTTAAGAGGCAAGCCACACCCACTCCCAGTGACCCTGCCCGCCTCCCCAACCATCTTGGATCTCTGATCCCCCTCGGCACGCGTGTGTCTCTTGGGGCCCTCCTCTGTCCCTGTCTCTCTTCTTCTCTCTTCCCTCTCCCCCCCTCTTCTTTCCCCCCTTCTTTAAGTANCTTTAAGTAATAAATATCCAATTCTATTCCATATAATGTGTCTCCCACCCACGCGCCCGCCCGCCGCTGCTCCGCTGGGACTCTGCACCTTCAGGGACTTACTGTGTCGCCGCACTAGCCCGCCCCGCCACAAGCGGAACCTGCCCGGGCTCGGGGCTGCTCTGTCAGAGATTTTTAAACATTTTTAAAAGTCTGCCTACTTACTTCTAGGAAGGTTTGGGAGACACAGCAGAGCTCTTGGGTAGCTAAGCCCCTGCTGCAAGCTTCCGTGTGTAACCAAAGAACTGACAGAGGCGGACCATTCCCATTACAGGGTCTCTTTTTCCTTCCATCTCCATTTCTCAGCTCAGATCTGCTCTTCAAAGATTTACCTACTTTTCCCATCTCCACAGACTGAACCTCCATTCTCAACTGGAATTGTCGAACCCTTCCCGCCCCCAGCCCTCTTGGTCTCAAATGCCCTTAATCCTTAGTTAGAAAATTACAACCTCTTAAGTAAATGGAATATTTCCTTATGACTACATACAAAACGCTGTGTCTGTCCTTAGGGCTTCTTGCTCAGTGACATTCTGGCTTTAACCTAATGCTAACCACAGCAGGAGGAGGAAGTGGCTCAAAAGTCAGATCTACTTCAAGGTGCAAGAATGACAGTGAACGCCAAGTTCTTGCTGGCGGCTGTAAGATAATCTCTATTTTACATTTCAATTCCTCAACACAGTTTCTCCTGGACAGTCAAAACAAGAGTAAGCTTTTGAACATTTCCCTAACGCCCCTGCCTTACAGAGTCGTGTGTAATAAAGTGTACAGCTCATACAGTCCATGCGCTTCTGTGACTTGATCCTTTTGCACATCATCCACTCTATGATTGCTGTTCAGTTTCCTACATGCAGCCTGTAGTGTGTTCTTTCCTCGTTATCACGTAGTGTATATTGGGGACTTGGATTCATTAATGGGGGGAGCGCCTGCTGGGTGGTGCTGTTGTATACCTTTAATCCCAGAGGAGGCAGAGGCAGATGGATCTCTGGGCATAGGAGACCAGGCTGATCCACAGAGTTTCAAGGCAGGCCCCAAAGCTACAAACACAGAGAAACCCTGTCTTGAAAAACAAAACAAACCAAAACAAAAAAGTCTTTAGTTATATAAGTGAACAGAGGTCAAGGTGTGTGTACAGTGAACAGAAAGTTTAATTCTTCCATGGACAACAAAGTCAATGGTTGAAAGTGTCTTAAGTAGACAAGTGTGAGTGGCCAGCCCCAGCAAGTCAGACAAATTTTACATGCAGAATATTGCTCCATATGACTACAATTCCCATTCCTGAAAGGTTGTTCTCTAAGCTCCAGAGAAATAGGGAGCTAGAACCGGAGTCTCAGACTCCACAGGCTGTTGAGCTGGATTTGTGTCAAGACTGTATTCCACAGATGTCAGGATCAGGTGATGTTTGTCTATGGAGCCTGGCACAGGCACACATTTTCCTGTACTGTGCTGTTTTTCTCAGTAGACCCTGAGAAATCATTCACCACAGAGGGTAGAAGAATGAGCAGTCTTCAACATCTGGGAAGTGCTGCACCATGTGGTAGGTAGTATTCTACCATTGTGCGGGTCCCTTCACAAGCACGCCTCAGGACTGGACAAGCATTATGAGAGCTTTAAGAGCAATCTCTGTTCTCCCTTCACAGCCATTCCCAGAGTAAGGGAGATGGTCCCCAGTGTTCCCTTTGGCAGGGGACATTCTGAATAAAAATAACTGTCTTGCTCCCTTTCTCCTCCGAGTCCTGTGCAAATGGTCCTCAATTGAGGAACTTCACTCCAAGGAACAGGACCTTTAAATCCTACCCCAGGAGAAGAGCACCAAATGCCACAGCTAATAAATTAAAGTTGGTGTTTGGCCTGCCCTGATGCTTGCTTTAGCTTCTAGTCCAGCCTGTCTCTTTCTTCTATTTCGTAGCACTTGGGTGATTCTTAAGATCTGAAAAGGATTTTCTATTCGCTTTCTTTTGAATTTCCCCTTTAAAATGAATCAATTCTTGCTATCCTCCAAGTCAAGAGAAAACATATAAAATTGCCTAAAACCAATAAAAAAGACAATTGTTTTCCTTTCCTATTTCAAATCAAATGAAGCAGTTTTCTTCTAAAGTAAAGTTTCTATGCCCCTGCCACTGTATAGTAAGTGTTCTCTACTCCTTTATTTGGCCCATCCCTGCCTCTCTTCCACTCTCTATCCCAGGGACACCAAATATTTCCCCACCTTCTAAAGTAAAATTTGCAGTCACTAACTATTAAATAAATTCAGCATCTTCAGTAACCATATCAGCTATAAAGAGAAAAAAAAACCTCCATAATTTCCCTCTAGTTGCCTAGTGACGTCTCTTAGTGAGTGTTTGTAAATCACTTACTTGAGGCACTTCTAACAGTGAAAACACAGAGCAGCAAAAACAATTCTCCATGATGCATGGTTGGGTTTCTGCAGCAACTGGTGTCTCTAGACAAAGAATAGCATAAATTTAAACTTAAGCCCACAAGCAACCAATTCCACCTTAAAAAGGGAGTTTTAAAAACTCTCCTGACACATAAACAAAAGGCGGCCCAGCAATGTTTCATATCTTTTAAAATAATCACCAATTTGCCAAACTTTTAGTGACATAGAATGAATAAATTTTAAGGCAATAGATTTTAGCTCCCATAAAACATAATTGTTTAGCATTTTTAATAGAATAGAGCCCCTGACTTTTAGCTTCACGTACCACATCTTGCCTTTAGGGTCAAAATAAAAGCCTAAAGAAATCTATGATTCTACAGACTGAAAATCCATAGCATATTGAGGAATGCAGGTCCACCAAGCAGCCTGCATGTGTGTTTGTTCATGTGTGCTTGTGTGTGTGTGTGTGCATGTGTGTGCATGTGTGTGTGAGAGAGAGAGATTCCAAAACAATTCTAAGTATGTAAGCTAATCATTTCATAAAGAGAAAATCCTCATTTTGACTCTCAGTTTATGAAATTTCTCACAAGTTTCACAAGTCTAAGAATTATGTTGTCTTGTCTATCAGCAAAGCTCGTAATGCCTGGTGCCCAGTAACCACTATCACTGAAGAAGAGGTGCGTGTGCCTAAGGCATGAGTCAGCACTGGCTGCCCCAATGTGTTTCCTTTAGGGAAACTGAGGAAATAAGTCGCAGGGGTCCCAGTCATGACACTGATCCCCCTTACACTGACTGTGACCCCAGGTCACAGACCTACTGCTTTGAACTTTGATCCTGGAACAGTTCAACCTTGACCTTGCTAATTATGAGTGACAAATGTAGAATGGGAGAAAGCTCTTCCTTGGTGGAGTCTGCATAAGTCTACCTATTTCACAAACGATCCCACATTTCCTGCTTACTGAAAAGCCTACCGACTCCACCCCACTGCCTCAAAAGAACACTGGCCACGCAGAACACAGCAGGCCATGAAGAGGTTGGTTTCTTTCAGATGCACACAAAACTGACAAGAATCCCAGTCTGATAAACCGCAGGGAGTTGCAGACCTTGGGCAAATGAAATAATTAGCTCAAGGACTGTTGGCTCATTGCCAGAGCACAGAAGGTGAGCCGGCTTCCTCCAGAATCATTGGGGGATCACAGTACCTAACGCTAATGAAGACTTCTGCGTGCACGACAGCCTCCCAATGCAGAACAATACCCCAACCCATCCTAAATAGTCAATCACAGGAGAAGGCTTTCAGGATAAAGCTACCCAAACCATCTATCAATCTGTAAGAGAGGATGCTGAATAGAATAAAAGCAAAAGGATATTTGTTCATGGAAAGTACCAACCGTTCAGAGTCAGATGAGAACAATGTGCAACTCAAACCCTCCAGCCACCCCACTCACACCTTCTCTTACTGTCTGATAGTTCTGTCTCAGATGGAATGTGAAGTGTGATTTCCTCTCTGCCATTTCTGCCCTGAGGGCTGTCGCAGACTGGCAAGAGGAACTAGGTTTTCATTTTCCTTTTCAATTCTAAGCGCTAACAAGAAATAAAATTACCTAATCATTCAGCATTCTGAGAAGCAGAGTTTTCAATGTGAGACATGCTAAGATCTCAGCATGTAAAGAATAGATGCTGTCCACACAGTTGTGAGCGTGGGGAGTATACAGCACTTTAATGTTTTACCGTGCTTCTGCATACATGAGACAGTGTAGCTCAGTTTTATGGAGAACAGCTGCTGGCCCCAGCCTGGCAGGGTCTCGAACTTGGTTCTTTCTGTTACCAACTTAACAGTCATAGGCAAGTGACATAGCCTAGCTGTACTCTGAGTCCTTTAGCCACAGAAGAGAATGACAGTTCTACCTCCCAGAGCTGAGATGGTGGCTGCAAGGGTTCCTATTCAAAATGTCCAGGGAATAGTAAGTGCCATCTAAATGTTGTCTATTACCATTGTTTTTTATTTCTTATCATTTTACTGGTGTTATGATATGGTCAGAAGTCAAGGAGTCCAAGGCAAGAATGCATGCTGTCCAGCTACATTCCAGAAACCTCCCAGCAGCTTCCATTGCCTCCCTCACCTCGCCTTGATTCATCAGATCTAACCAGGCTGTTTAAGTGGAACAAAGCCTCTTGTTTATTTGAGTCTGTGTTTTCTTTTTATTAGAAACAAAGCAAAAACTATCACATAACACTAAGCTGTTTTCTTTCATGCTTATGAACCTTTTCATAGCAAGTGATTCTTTCCCCATTCGCCAATGTTTGGAATTTTATTATCCAACTTATTTAGCTTACTTTTAATTTCTCTTTTGGTTCATTAGCATATGGAAATTTTTATAGCAATGAACTCAAGTCAATACTTTATGTGTGTGTGTGTTTGTGTGTATTTTCCATTACTTTTAAGTGTAGATCATGCCTTTTTATCTCCATGGTAAAACAAATGGTTACTGATACTTTCTTTACTTTTATGGCTTCATTATTATTTTTACATTTGACTTATTTTTAAATTTGCAAATATTAATTTTGTTTGCTATAGGAATAGAACCTAAATAAATTTTCACCTACAAAATAACTATGAATTATTTCTCTGCCTAATCAAGTAGTCCCACCCTCCCTTTGAGGTTTGCTGATATCTACTTATAAAGTGCAGGCTCTCCCAGAGCATCAGTAGAAAATTATGCACACACCTACTTTCTCTCTATTCTCAATTTGCTTACCTATTTACAGCAACTGATACTAACTGGCATGTCACACTTTATGTCTGCGTGATGGTTATTTTTGGAATTGATGAATGAACCAAATCTATAAAATATAGACAGATGGAAGTCTTGAGCGATAATTCAATTCATTGCATACCTGAACAATCTTCTACTTTATAAAGCATGACATCTTCAAAAGTTTGTTTTGACAAACATGATGCTCAGTAAACGTAACGTGGAGCTTTTGAAAAGATAAGGAAGCCTGGGCTTCACACAGCTGGCAGGGCACAGCCTGGGCTCTACACAGCTGGCAGGGGAAAGCCTGGGCTCCACCCAGCTGGCAGGGGACAGCCTAGGCTCCACATAGTTGGCAGGGGACAGCCTGGGCTCCACACAGCTGACAGAGGAAAGCCTGAGCTCCACACAGCTGACAGAGGAAAGCCTGAGCTCCACACAGCTGACAGAGGAAAGCCTGAGCTCCACAGAGCTGACAGAGGAAAGCCTGAGCTCCACACAGCTGACAGAGTAAAGCCTGAGCTTCACACAACTGTCAGGGGACAGCCTGGGCTCCACACAGCTGTCAGGGGACAGCCTGGACCCCTGAATCTTCTTAACTCCCCAGGGCTAATTCCAGCGCACAAACAGATAGAAAACCACCAATCTATAGGACTTACCTGTTCACTCAGAAAAGTAAATTTCATAGTAGATACATTTACTTCAAAGTTAACACAATATGAAAATATAAAATACAAGTACAAGCATGTATGTGCGTGCCCATGAGTATAAAGAATAGTTACAAACTCAATTACCCAATGGTATAAAATTTTCTCTAGACTAAAGAAGTTCTCTTCTGAAAGTTATGTGACCAGGTGGTACAGAATGAAGGCCAGAAGCAAGGTAACCAGTATCAGGGTGCTTTTTAAGGGTATCCTTTCAGAGTATCAAAGTGGCCATCTCCTGAGTTCCTGGTTCTGTCCCATCCCCTTTGGAGGCCTCACCACAAGGGAACAGACCATAGGGGGAAAAAAAACAGCTCATCCAAACACAAGGATGTTAATTAAGCTCCTGCAAGGCTTCCCAGTGAGGAACCTGGGGCTGAGAGTGGGAAACAGCCCAGCCCACACATTGCCTCAGTGTCACGCATTCTTAGCAAAACACAACCCTGAGGGATCCCTAGCACAAAATGCCTTGATGAAGGTTGCAATGCCCCATAAGGTTTCTTCTCCACGCTGAGAACTGAAGGCAGGCAAGCACTCCAACGCTAAGCTGGGCTATCCACGTGTTTTCTTTGTTTGTTTGTTTGTTTGTTTTTAACACAATCCTTTCTCTACAGTCTCTAATGAATAAGTGTTTTATTTTATCTACAAAGAGGTGAAACAGCCAGGTGTATTTGGCAAAAATGATCTTGGACACACCCATGCACTCCTGTGCTAAAACAAAGGATGTGTGAAATTTGATTTTTCATCTGTAAGGCCCAGAAAATCACGGCCACCTCACAGTGCTTGACATAAAAGTATCTGCTGCTATAATCTCCAGGCACTATTCCCAAGTGTGGATGCAGATACACAGACCACGTTCCCTACCATCCCCCCACTCCACACCCCACCCCTGCCAGGACCTGGAAATATGACTCAATGTTTGACTTGCCCAGGAAACTTGTTAGACTGCCCTACCTCATGGCCGATCTGTCCCTCCTGGACCAGCCTTCACTTTCTGCAGAGGTCCTTGAGAGAAGGCTCCCTGCCTTTCCATCTTGTGTGCCTAAAGCAGGTGTTCAGTCGTGTGTGTGCGCGTGTGTGCACGTGTGCGAGCAAGGGCACATGAGTGCATTCGTGTGCTTATGAGAGGAGGATCACACTATCAGCACCCCTGCCCCATCATTAATTAATTGTGATAATACCTGCTGGGGGCTTCTCACCTTTGGAAGCCCCTTGATTAAACACAAAGATTTTGGAATTAGGAAAATATAATGTAAATCTCAGATCTATTGCTAGATGGATGTCCTGAGACAAATTCCTGAATCTTTTTAATCCCCCTCATTCATTAAGCCTGATGGTACCGCCTATTTATTTGTTTCCTACAAGAATTAAACAGCTGGAACACAGGCTTTGTACGCAGTCAGCAGGGGCTGAGCGCTGAATAAAATCAACTGCTGCTGTTTTTCATTCAGTTCTTCACATCTCTCTGCGAAGAAACTATAAACCCGTAGTCTAATTATCAGTGCATACACACACACAAACACACACACACACGCGCGCGCGCGCGCGCTCACCCCCTACCCCCACCCTCCACACACACCAGGCACATTGATCTTATTTTCAGGATCCTTGCACCCTGAGAGTGGGAGGCTCCTTCCCCTTGCTCCAGGTAACAGCAAACAGCGAGGAATGGGCATCAGAGGCTGTCCTTACCTTCAGACAGGTCTTTCACATGGGCGGGGCGGTGGTCTCTCCTTCACTTACATTTGAGAAGCAGAATTCACATAACAGGTAAGAAAGAGAGATCCCTTCCAGTCCACAACTGTGAAACCAGAAAGAGTTGGGGGGNGGGAGTGCTGTGAGGCCCGGCCAGGAGAATGTGATTAAAGAGATCAGACAACCAGGAAGGCAATGGGGGAGGGGGCAAAGACGCGAGGTGGGGAAGAACAGAATAGTAAGAAGAAAAGTTAAGGCTGCAGGTGGGCCGCCCGGAGTGGAAGGGATTCCAGGTCCGGAATTATGAGCTGGGGCACTGAAGTCTAGGGCTGCTCCCCAAAGCAGGCTGCTCAAGATCTGGGGATGCCCTAAGCTCCTGCCCAAGCCTGTGCTGATTTTCCTCTCGCCCCCGCTCACCTATGAGCACCCCAGTTAGTGGAGCTAAAGCCCTCTAGGCAATAGACCTTGCCTTGCAGTGAGAAAGCCAATGGAGCGTCCTCGTTTCTGCGGACTCTAAGCCGCTCCAGACCTCCAGGGAGGGCACCGCTACCACCTTCAGCTTTCCGGACCTGCGCTGCTCTCTCTATGCTCTACCAGTGGTAGAGCTGGTAGCAAGGCTGCGCATGCTTTTAATCCAGCACTCGGGAGGTAGAGGCAGGTGGCGTTCTAGGACAGCCTGAGCTATATTACAGAAAGAGAAACCCTGTCTGGCAGAACTAAAAAAAAGAAAGAAAGAAAAAGAGGAAGAAAAACCACCGCCACCACACCGCACCCTTCTGGCAGAGGGCGCTAAGAACCGTGCACCAATGGAGAGCAAGCGCTGGAGAGAAAGGGGAGAGGCAGACCATGGAGGAGAGTCCTTAAGACTTCCAGGCCCCCAGAGCCAACGGAGAACCAGTACCAGCCCGGATGGGACGGAATTCACAAATGGAAAGTAATGGTGAAATTTTAAATTGTCCAACAGAAAAGGAAGACAAACAGTCTTTCTAGATTTTTTTTATAATAAGCTAGAACTCTTCAACCCCCCACGAACAGAACGCTCGTAGAGTCAATGATACAATTCTTTTTGCCCAATCGAAAATAAGTCACCATATAATAAATAGGAAAGCACAACTTCGCTGGGATAAATGGAAAATAAGCGTTTCGCCAATTTCAACACTCCTACGGCACAGGACTCGTCCATAGAGAGGGCTGTTATTTCCTTCCTCATCTAATAAAGGAGGCTTACAAGCAGCAGCATAGAGAGATGCTTTGGGTTCCGTGACTAGCAACGAGACAATGCTGTCCGCTCTCAGCTGCACAAGCACTTTGAAGAAAATGTTCAGAAGTATAAGGGCAGGACGGGATAAAGTGGGAGCACTGTCTTCCACAGAAGATGTTTTTAGATGGGTCACCCTTCGAACCCACCAAAACAATAAAATGAAGCTACTATCTCGAGTTTAGCAAAACCATCAGATACAGGTTCACTACCGAAAACTCTGCCTATAGTTGAATTGGTAGAGAACATACTTTAGAATCTATGTTATGGGCTCCATATACATTATTATCCAAATCCTAGGTGGAATTTTCTAAGAAACTAAGAACATTTCTCTAATATATCTATAAATGCCCATTGTTTTAAATTGTCAGGATAATCTTGAAAAGGAACCAATAGTATTTTTCTTGGGTCATTTTTGGTGGGTGAGGGAGCAGGGATAATAAATCATCTAACTGGAGAGAATTATATTTTTAAGAAGTCTTCATTAAGGTAAATCACAGAATATAGTCACAATGAGATTTCATAATTCCAAATATTAGTACTTACTGAATTGTTTCTGAAGTCCAAATTTTTCTATTTTCTATTAGCCAAAGAATCTAATGTGGTATTACATTTCATCATACCTAAGAAAACTTTTATTTGAGGACATTAAGGAACCTGCTCACAACGACAGAGATAGCTATCCAAAGCAAGGATTCCTTCCTGATCCCACATTCTATCTACTGTGTGAACAGTTATACACACAGCATGCTTTTCCCAGGTCAATTCAATAAGAGTAGATAACATTACATAAGAACACAACATTCCACTACAATGGGGCAAGAGGATTTAACAAGGACAACCACAAGATGGATGCACAGGTAAATTTGAATTCCACATTTTCTTCAGCTAAAGCACCAGCCTTTAAACTGAACTTGGAAGGTTTACTTGACACACCAACCTAAGGATACAGATTAAGAGCACTGGGTCCCTAGAAAAATGGGTTACTCTACATCCTTCACACAGACTTCTGAGTATATAATTTATCTGCAGTCAGGACTCCAAAATATATGTTGACCATGAATTCAAGATTGCTCTTCATTTCAAGAGTCTATCTATTCTGCTTCCATCGTCATTTCAGCATGAATCCCATCACTTAGTGAGTAACTCAACTGAAGCAGGACTCATATCCACCAGCAAAACTCGAGGTGCCAGTAAGACAACTAACTGCCTTGGCTCCGGGTCCACTCCTAGGTGTCTATGGCACCAAAATATTGTATTCTCTTGAAGAAGACTGTCCAGAGGACCTTTGACTACAGATTGCTTGTTCTGCCAAAATTCCCTATACATTTCAGAAATATCACAAAAAGTAAGTTGTCTCGTGGTGACGTCTGTCTATGAGTCGGTAGGTAGGAGATGTGCTGGTGTGGTTGCAGTGTGACAGACTTGTTTCTCATGGTGGTCACTTTAGCAGGAGTCTGCAGCGCAAGCTGAAATGGGGCGTTCTGAACATGTAAATTAACATCTGTAAACGTTAAAGGAGTTCAGTGCCATGCCACAGATTTTCATTATGGTGCTAAACAGGAAAAATTCAGAGTCAGTATTGTACAATCCCGGCTATACAAATTATATGTACACATTGTAAAGATATCTTAAAGTACAGTCTTACTTACCAAAATTCATCTTAAGATGACAGGGTTATGATTGCCTTTTATAATATTTTCTTTCACACTGTCTTTTTTCAAATATGTCTTTATTACTTTTACAGTGAGAAAATATTTCTAAAGAGAATAAAACCATCTGAAAGACACTAGAACTGATAAAATCTTGATTGTCACAGCAATTTAGATAAGGCAGTCTAACAAATTTGGCCATATTGACACGACAAAACTGTGTAAGTGCCAAATAAGAAAGAAATTCTGGCGGCATGTTTGGAATGTGATTTACCACTAGGGTTCCACTTCTGGGCATGAGAACACTCAGAATTCTATTCTAGAACCATCAGCTTGCTATTCAGAAAGCAGATTATTGATGAGGATTGAAAGAAAGAATAAAGACAGAAATGGAAGAGAAGAAAAGGCACAGGGGTGACCTTGTGCCGCAAAGGAATGAAATGGGCAAAGGGAAGCACAGAGAAAGGAGGCATGGCCCCACCAACAAATAGGAAAACTACTAGAGTAGCTTGCTAGCTGGGGCCTGAGGCTGCTACCCTTGACATCCCAAGTCTTCACAGCTCCACTCTGCTGCCTGCTGCAAGGACACAGTCAGCTGTGGGTGATCAGGACCACAACTCAAAAGTGTTTGGGGTAAGTATGCCTTGTGTTTCACTCAAAGGAACCACACCAGATGCCATCTTGGGGAGTCTGTTTGGCACTGGCATCTGGTACCTCACATGCTTCCAGAATTTGGAGCTTAGAGATTGCTTGTTGGCCATGTGGTCTTCCCTCCACTTGATAGTCCCCTGCATTTTCACGAGATGCTGGAGAGAATCTTGAAGGTCCTCAACCTGCAGTCGGCTGGCCTCACCCACAGGTTCCATCTCAATAAGAATCACCTTGGAGTTGTTCTGGATGAGGGCATTGTGCAGGGCAACCTCCTGTTCATAAGCAAACTCTTTGCTGTGCATCATGTGAGGGGCCAGGACAAACATGTGTCTTCTGCTGTTCTGGATACTGCTTTCCACCACGGTGGCTGCATCTACAGTCAGAAGATGGATAGAGACCTCCTGTCATTTCTTTTATACATTCAGTGTTTGGATCATGAATGTTCTAGACATTCAAAAGTTCTTATTTTTGTAATCTGTTGGGAGATTCTGAGCTGATAGAGTCATATTCAGAAATCTGAAATGACATTATTAATTTTTGCTACAAGAATATCCATCCAAAGGTTTAGCCAGATAAATCAATGTTAATGAAGAGTCCTCCCAGCTGCCTGGAAAAGTGAAGGTCTCTTAGCCCATCATTTCATGGAGGACTTAGAATTCAGGTTCATTGGAATTTAATTTTTAAGTCTGCTATCTTCTTAGGCTGGCTAGCGACATATTTTTAAGAGGGCCAACATTTTAATTCATACATTGAAGGGTGCAAACTCAGCAAGCATTGATCCTCTCAACTGACCAAGAGAAGTCCTGGGTCACTTTACCCCACATGATCTCTGTTTAGAGAATTGATTCAATTCATGCTTTAAAAAACTAATCTTAAAAATGTGATCTTAAGAAAAGTCATATCTCCTTTCAAAGTCAGCCTTTGTACCTTGCCCAGGCCAAGGTGATTCAGTTAGCTCTGAGTGGACTTAGAAGAAAAAAAAAATGTCCCACCCAGCTAGCACTCACTGCAGAGGGTAAATGCACACACAAAAGAAGTGAAGCCATGAGCAGCTCAAGATCATCTTAGAGTGCAGTGGTTACTTCTAGTCAGTTGGAATAAGAAAATTGTGTGAAATGGTGACAGATGGACCCTTGTGTCGGTTAAGATTTTCCATCCTGGGTGGAAGGAGATGTGGAGTGGGCATCAGGGGGGAGGAGAAGACAGCTAGCAAGAACATAAGCATGGTGCACTGGCCAGCTCCTGTGAGTATCTCATTGGCAGGACCCAGGTGGGATAAGAAGAGTAAACAATGAACAGCTCCTGAGGAATAGCTTAAAAGCTCTGGTCATTGGCCAGCAAGATAGCCCAGTAGGTAAGGGTGCTTGACACCAAGTCTCAGGACCCAAATTTGATCCCCAAGACCCACAAGTTGACCTCTGGCTTTCATACACATGTGTGGCACACACAAAATAAATGTAATTTTAAAATATCTCTGGTCATAGCCAAGCTAATTCATAATTGTCATGTGTTTGAGGCCAGCCTGTGCTACATGGCGAGTTCCAGGACAGCCAGGGAAACCAGGAAAGACCCTGCCTCAAAATAATCAATCAATCAATCAATAGTAAATCTCTGGTCTTGCTGAGAGAACAATCAATGAAAGCCCTTCACTAATCAGCAAAGAGGCCAAATCTCTCTGTATGAATTCATTTTGTTCATGTATATGTGTTTATTATTAGGTAAATATTCTAAACTAAATCTCCTATTACAGCTCACACATTATGAAATTGAGAATTACATCTATTCATTACTATTAAATGATCTTCAAAATATTAAGAATGTTAAGCTTAAAAATGCAGCATAGGAAACGGTGTGTATATCTCACCTGATAAATTAAAATGCTAATGAAACATATAGCTCTCACTACATAATCCATATAAAGATTTTTATATTTAAAAACTTTTAAATTGACATAATATAGTAGATGCCACAGTGATTTTTTTTAACAAAGTGTGTTTCTGCAGCTTTCCTTTCATCTCTCCCACTTATTGATGTCTTCACCCCCCCCCATAGCTGCCCCACGTTCCTTTCCTTTTTCCTGTTCCATGTGCCCCATCCCAGCTCTCCTCATTACCTAACATTACCCTCTCTTGGTTTCCTTTCCAGACTTTTCTCCAATGAATTTCAATCCCCAGCCCATGATGGCACCTTTACCTTGTCCGGGCAACAGGTCTCTCCCATAAATGCATAACTTGTAACCACATTTTTTTTCAAGAACATCGGGCAGAGTGTGATGAACAAAGTACTCCACGGAGGTGGTTCCTGCTGAGCTCCCCTTGAAGACCCGTGGGTAGATGACGTAAGCATCATAGAGCTTGCCATCTGAGAAGGAGACCAAAAAGTACCAATTCTTTATGGGTTCTAAACACTCTCGTTCATCTGTTGAGAGACCGCTCTTAACAAGTTGTATGGCTGTTAGTGAAAATGTTTCATCCCCCCAAATACTCTTAAAATCAAGAGATACCAACAACCCACAGTTATAAAATGTAGCCAGGAAATAACAGATGTGGACCTAAGGTTTGTTTGTTGGTTGGTTGGTTAATTGGTTGGTTGGTTGGTTTTTAACATCTGAACTTGAATGATAGAGAACAGAGAGTCTGTTCAGGACATTTCAAATTTGTTCATAAGCTGCCAGTATTTATCATGATGGATGGAGCCTCCTTCTGTGCCTGTTGCCTGTTTCATTTTCCCCACACAGCCTGCCTCATTTAGGCACATAACACAGGTTCAAAGACATCCAGTGGATACCCAAAGCCATGGGTAGTACTTAGCCCTCTATTCTACATTGTCTCCTAGACATGCAGACCTAACACTAATTTATAAACTTGGCACAGTAAGAGTTTAATAGCCATAACTGGGAATCAAGATGGAGCCATGGACTCTGACAAAATTGGCAGCATCAATAGTCTAGAACTTTATGGCCGTTATCTCAGAGCAAAACAGCTACTCCTCAGACTCAAGCACTTTGGGACTTCAACAGCAAACCTGCTAACTAATACAGCCACTGGCTAGTGGGTGGGTAGCATACACGCCATGCCATGGATACACTGAACAAACAGATGGTTCATGTCCCAGGCAAGACAGAGCAGGACACAGTGACTTTATCACTCATCTCAGAGCCATGCTCAACCTAAAACCCACACTGGCTTCTTTCAGCAATTCCTCATTTAATCTTTCTAAGCTTCAGCTGACCTCAGGTAGCTGAAATCCCAGAAAGCCAAATCAAGGATATGTGGAAACCATAATACTCCCTCAGAAGAAGTTCATATGCTAAAGGTCAATAGTGAGAGAAGTCAAATTTCATAAGGGCTGAACTCCCCCCAAATCAAAAAAATTGCCTGCTAATTGACAGCGTAAAACGCAGAGACCTAACATGTTCACTTTCTAATGAAGGCAAATATTCCTATGTCACCAGAACTCTTTTTTGCATGGGTAAAGTTCGTGTAAGTGTGTGCTCATGGGGTGAGGATTCAAGAAAAATTTGCATGTGTTATGTGTTCCTCCTTCACTTGCTTGAACATGAAAAGCTGGGGTGAATTTATTGTTGTCCCTTCATAAAGTTTTATCAACACATATTTTCCAAAACATTGAAATGTATTTGGGCCTTGGGCAGAGTCTGTTATCAGGGACTCACTAAGAATAGTAATTCCACCAAGGAGGAGATTTGAGATGAATATCAAGAGTACAAGCAGTAACAGGAGAAACATGGAAAATGTTCTGGTAGACTCAAAAATCTCACTGAGGAGGTTGCAAAGAAAACGAAAATAGGGATTAGCAGCATAATATCAATAGACAAAAAAACCAATAGTCACTGTGGAATCTTTCCTTGTGAAGAGAATCTTGAACTTGATACTCACCATTCTGTATTCTGTAAGGTGTCACTATGTCCCTCCAGAACAGAGCAACCTCAATCCAGAACACTTTCAAGACTATCACCAAGACATTGATAAGCATGAGCAATAGACTACATCCTGCAACTATGTAGTAGGTGCTTTGATGATTGGCTATCAAGAGATGGGGAGATGAGAAAAACTATCATTAGTATTAGTAAAATAAGACAGAATGGAAGGATGCATGAATGTTGACATCCCTTGAAACCACAAGACATTCTCACTCAATAAAGCGATGTTGAATTTTCATGAATACCTTCAAAATCAACAAATCAATTGTTTTAGCCCATACTCTGTGCAAGTCTTGAGGCTTGGTAGCACAGTGTTCTTAAAGGTAAAGAAGACACACAGACACATGTAAACCCATAAGAGAGGAGATAAAAAGGGATTTCAGCTGACAGAGACATTTTGAAGGGAGCCTGCTCTATGCCAGAAGGAGTAAAGAAGGAATCCTGTAAAATGAGATCACTAAAAGATGGGGAGAAGTCAGAAAGATCTAATAAAAAAGCTTCCCCTCCCTTGTTCAGGGAGGACGATGAGCAATACGCAGAGGTGGGAGCGTGTGTTCTGAGAACTTTATCAATTCAGTTTGGGGAAATAGCGGAAGATGTGTCCGGGGCTATGCTTGACCAGAAACTCTTGCTATGGAATTTGTCATGTCATGAAGGAGTGGAGTGTTGAAAATGAGAGTTCTTTTGCCAAGATTAATATGATGGTAGTAGAAGGCTTTTGTTTTTATGGGAAGAAGACACACCTAATGAATATAATAGGGTGAGTAATTGAGAGGAAGATAAGGATATGAACTCATGAAATAGTAAGAAAGGGATTGACAAGGTCAGTGTTGGTCACACTAAGGAGTGTGAGTCAGTAGTAGGTCAGGGGCTTATTGCTCCTAGAAGGCGGGGGATATAGAAGAGAGGACTGCAGGTCACGGAGTGTGTGTAAGGGAGAAGTCAGTTTACTGGGTTCTGTAATGCTGCTGCCTCTCACTATTGAGATCTCCCTTCAGCTGTCTCTGAGCTTAGGCCCACATTTCTTGTTTCACAAAACACAAAAACAACATCGCTTCCAACTTTGGGAACTTGTAAGACACATGTATAAGTCGAACCCAGGAACGGTCACCGTTCATGATATTCTTGGCAGCTTTAACTTTATGATGCTCATAGATTTATTAGAAGTGGTACTGCTTACACATGAATAGCAAGAGACTCATAAGTCTGACCTGGTAAGTGATTTTTTTTTTAAATCTTATTTGTAAGTCCCCAAGCACAGGCTCTAAGATCTGATATGAAAATCTCTACTAGTAGTTACAGATTGCTCTATCACCCCTGATAGTTTACCATCTGTGTATATGCAGGAAAACAAACTCAAAAAACCAAAGCCTGGTGCTCCAAAGATGATCCAAGGATGAGAGCTCAAAACAAGTCAGAGGTTGCTGTCTTTACTTCTTCAGGTTTAAATAAGAACTTTCCAAGGAGCTCATTTGGAAGAACTGTCTAAAAGTCCAGCTGGATGTGTGCTAGGGATGTGTGGGAAGTCAACTTGTTCTTACAGGGACTCTTGCTAGTAAGTATCTTGTGGACAGTTGAGCACACGCAACAAAAAGGCAAGACCTTGATTTAAGAGGTCCCTGAAAGTTGACACTCAACATCTACCTAAGTGCTTATGATTTTGTAAAGTACAATCAATTTTCTCATCAATGGCTAGACACAAATGCTTCTTGTCAGTGTTTATAAACAGGCAAATGACGTCTGTGCTGAGTCCCGAGTCTAGGATTACAGTACTTGCACATCCCTCAGGCTCACTCTGCCCTTTCTTCCTCACTTACTGAGTGAAATTAATGGATAGTATAGGTGTGGTGGTGAGAAGAGAAATGAGAAATTCTAAGGGGAAGTAATCAGATCTGACCTGAACATAGGAAACTTGGAATATGTGTATGTACTATGCTTATCACAGACACTAAATTTGCATGTAACAGCATTTAGAAATATGCAGAGGGAGACTTTTTAAAATTTTTGTTATTCAAACTTAAGAAATACCAGAATTTCAGAAACAAAAGAATTCATTATAATTCAACAGCAATGGAGACAATTTTTATTCAATACACTGAGTTGTTGAAATAGTATAAACCTGTTGATTTGAATAACAACAGGTGAATTAAAAATAAGCCAGAGAGTACAAAATCACATACACGTACACAAAACAAATATAACATTCCAGGTAACACAAATATAATTCCAATACAAACATAACGAGAAAATATTCAGAAACTTAGACAAAAGATACACCGTTAGCAGAGGAGGGCACTAAGGACACAAGGTCATGCTGGGTGAGAGTAGGGATGTGGCTTCTTTCACCCTGTACAGATCACTGTGCTCACCACTGTCCTACAACACAGTGCTGTGGTCCACAGTCATCCTGAGTAACACCATTATCAGGGCAGATGCCTAATGTCTTGCTAAACATGACACTTAGAGGCATCTATGAGTCTGGTCATCACAAGTGTGGCCACCTACAAATTACATTTTTTTTAAAATAAAAATTTACAAGTCAGAGGCTAAAACCAAATCCAAAACAAGAAAACTCCTGGCTGGGTGTGGGGGGACACTTATCTTTAATTCTAGCACCCGGGAGGCAAAGGCGGGTGGAACTCGGTGAGTTCAAGGCCAGATTGGTCTCCATAGTGAAAACAAACAACAAAATAAATGAAAACAACAAAGAGCCCAAGTACCACACCAGGCAGAGACACAGTGTGGCTACACCAAACTGGTATACCCACCCTCCTTTTAATCCGTGTATTCATCCAAATGAATGTTCTCCACATTGCTATGAGCTTTTAGAGTCAGTATCTCTCTCCCTCCTCTACCATCTCAATATTTAAAAGAAGCTTTTTGCTTACATTAATTGTATTGCCATTAGGGGAGTGGTAAGTATCATAAAAGAGGGTGATAAGGCTACAAATACTTTCCTCTGCACTCTTTGGAAATGGACTGAAACTGGTCATCGACCTATCAGGGTGACTGTAGCTGTAAACTCAAAGACCAAGCAAGGACGCTGATAAGTGCTCTGAATGGAAAGTTTGTAAGTTGTTTTCCATGACGAGATTACACAAAGAGACACCACAGGGCTAGTCCTGCTTTGAACCCAATATAAACACCAAAGTCCCTTGTTGACCGTGCACAAGATGACTGAGGAGAAAGCCATGGACAGATGAAAAGGAAGGAAAGAGGGAGCGAGAACAGGCAAAAGAAGATGAACAGTGGGAAGAGGATTGTGGGGAGAAAAGGGAGGGAGGGGAAGACAGAGAGGAGGAATAGAGCAGTCCAGAGTCCTCCTGGGAGACGGACACATTCTGGGAAGAGCAGATTTAAAGAGCATCCCCAAGAGGAGAAACGCATTTCATGAGACTAGCCAACCCCCATGATCGTGATGGGTTCCCTGGAACCAAACTGCAGCGCACAGTCCTCTTGAGAAAATGGCTGCACTTTACAGTTGATTCCGCCAATTTAGTCAAGCTTAGTGGGAGGGACATGCCTTACTTGGCTGTTTTTCTCTCAGTTGCAAGGTGTGCCTTATCAGGCCACGATGGTTCAGGGCCAAACAGTCATATTTCCGGGACAAATCCTTGTCTGTCACATTAGTTATCCTTAATACTGAGGTTAAACAATCCATGCCACTGCTGGAACTGAAAAAGCAACAGGTTACTGATAATGTTTTCCTGGCAAATGCCAGCTGTGAGGTGGGAGAGGGGACTGTTTCAACTCCAATATATGAATGGCTGGGTGTGGTGATACACGCCTCTAATCCCATCATTCAAGAAGCAGGAGGGTCTTTGAGTTTGAGCCTAGCCTGGTCTACAAAGTAGGCTCCAGGCTAACCAAGATGACATAGTAAGACCTTGTCTCAATAAATAGATGATAGATAGATAGATAGATAGATAGATAGATAGATAGATAG
>LOEQ01001260.1:473247-491728 GCA_001685075.1 Bramus lutescens
GTGTGTGTGTGTAGGCCAGATGAGGCCAGAGGTCAACTTCAGATGTTGCCCCTCAAGACATTGTCCACCTTTGTTTTGAGACCAGGTCTCTCTGTGGCCTGGAACTGGCCAAGTAGGTTAAGACAGGCTGGCCAGTGAAGCCAGGAATCTTCCACCGTTCCTCATCAGTACTGGACGACAAATGTGAGTGACCACTTGCAGATTTCTAGGTGACTAACTCAGGCCCTCATGCTTGCTTCACCACTGAGCTAGCTACCACGATGGTGTTTACTGTTTCTGCATGAGACACGTTTGCAAGGCACGTTTTGCATTCTGAGTCAAGCGTCTGAATAACAAATAATTGCTGTCTTTGTGGCAACAGGCACCTAGACTAGAAGAAATGCGATAAAATAAACAAGAAATCATTCAAGAAAGTATTTAGTTCTTACATGTAATAGTTTTAAATTCTGTGTGTTAATAAAAATCTTACTAATAGAAACCTTCCTCCTAGAATGACTTAAATTCTTACATGAATTGAAGCACATATGGGGAGGAGTTCCTGACTTGGGCCGAATTTTAATATCCCTAACAATTTAAGAGATTTTTGCCAGCCAATAAAAAAAAGTGTTGATAAAAAAAATCACAATATACCAAATAAAAAAAAATCACATGGCAAAACAACACATAAATATTCTATATATTCTGAACCCTCATAATGAAAATGCATTTTAGACTCTTACTATATATTTTATCTACCAAACTGATAAAAACCAGAAGGACTTCATGTCCAGCTTCTGAGCAAATGAACTAATTTCCCAGGTCCTATACTGCGTTAGAAGGAGAAATAAAATAGGATTTCTGAGGTTCCCTCACTGTGTCCCTTCCCCTGAGCCTAGAAGCTCCCACTGAGAGTGTCTCTGCATCCAACACACCTCCTGTCATGTGAGGTCAAAGGCCAGCGTCAGATAGCAGTTTACCGAAACTACGGAATCAGCTGATATGTTCCAGATAAGATTCTTGGTAGCTGGTAAGGAGGGTTAGATCCCTTAGAGCACCATTTGCAGCAGAAGTCAAAGTGGAGGGAACTAAAGGGCAAACAGGAAAGGAAGGATTGACTTGAAAACACCCATTCCTAATGCCTTCACGCCACTGGCACAGACTCGGATTCCTAAGAAAGTGGGATGGGGCATGCCCAAAGCCACACAGCCGATTCATGAGAAACTCAGACACGGTCCAGAAATAAGAAGGGACCTTTACAAAAAGTTGTTCATTTCCCTCCTAGAACACTATTTCACCCAAAAGACTTCTGTCCAGCCTTTGGGAAAATCACATAAATTCTAAATAAGCCTTGGGTACCTTATCTGCAGGAAGATACATGTCTTTGAGTGGCATGAATACAATGCACTGTGACAAACACTAGCAATGTTGGGCAATAACAGATCCCTTAATTTAAGAAATTAATTCCAAATGTCTGAATGCTAAGCATTCCAAAACATAGATTATAGAGTCAAGGTAGGGACTACCTAGTGTTCCTCCAGAAGACAAAAAAGGAACGTTGAGAAATGCACAGTTTTGATCTTGGTTGTCAACTTGATTGGATTACTAAGAAATGCCCAGATCAGGGAAGCTCAGCTCTGGGTGTATTTGTGATGGCCTTCCCAGCAATAGCAAAATGACACGGGCTCCGGGCTCATCGATAATTAATTCCTGGGTCCATTCATAGTATGATGGCCTTATTGGGAAGACGGTAAAAACTCATACAGTATCTTTGACGGAAGTAAATCCTTGGGGTATGTCTTTGTGGCTACTTCTTGCCTGAGCCCTTCCCTGTGTCCCCCTCTATCTGTGTCCTACAATGAAGCAAAGTAGCATCTCTGCCACATACTCTGGTCACCATGATTTTCTGCCTAAGTACGTGGGTCCAAACATCCATGCACTGAACCCTTAGAACCATGAGCCAGAGTTGGTCTTTGCTCTTTTATGTTATTCAAGGAGATGCAGAAGCAATGAACGCACAAAAGTTGAACAGGCAGTTAGTGGCAGAAATGCAGATAATTGTTTTAAGGAAAAGGTCCCCTGGTATACAGGGCCACAACAGCACATGGATTGTACCTCTGGCCAGGCATAGGGTAACTTCTCATTCAGCAGGCAAAATCTCTGTTCTAGTCAGGGAGCTACACAAGAATCAAATCTTGAGCTGAACCGTGTTACATACTGACTTTTCCAGGCCAGTTTCAACCATAATATAAGGGCCACAGTTCAAAGGGATGAGGAGCAACGAGTTAGCCGGAACTGGAAGTCCGAGGGCCTTCATGATCCAGCTCCATCCACCGTTCTACAAGCACTCGCCTACCCAGGTGGTATTATCTGAGAGACAAACGTTAGACTGAAATCTTGTTTCAGCCAGTTGCTTTGGGCTTTCTCAGTCCACACTAATGCACAAGGCATCACGTACGCACGGTGACTGGAGGTTGCTGATCAAGACTGACAATATGAAGTAGTTTCCCCAGCAACTGTTTAGACTCTTCTGCCTCCTTCTGTGTGCCAGAGGAAAGGACATAATTGGGACTTAGGAGAGGGAAAGAAGGAGTTATTCCATAGTGTCTCGTTCTCCTTTCCAACTAGTTTGAGGGTTTGTTGTTGTCTTGTTTTGTTTTGCTTTGCTTTGTTGGAGATGGCTTTTGCTATGTACTTCAGTCCTCAAATTCAAGAACCGCCTTCCTCAGCTTCCTGAGTGCTGAGGTTACAGGCAAGTTCCTCTGGGACAGACACAAGCTATCTTTGTGAGCACTTGGTTTTTTGTGGAAGCTTTGCAAGACAGCCTTATGGGCCAGGCTGCTTCAGTTTTTAACACCCCAAGGCATGCCGAGAGATGGTCTGCACCCTCAGTTTGCTTGTTCTGTGCTGGCATCGTGATCCTAAGGTCATGTGGTTTTCAAGAGATCGGTGAATACCTATAAGATAGTAGTCCATATCCTAATGCAGTAGTGGGGGCTTTGCTAACAACTCCTTCAAAAGGATTCATTAACAAAGTCTGAAAAAGTGCTAAAATAAACAGCATGGGAAATTACCATGCATGCTTTGTACAGTTTGTCAATAGAGTTATCTTGTTATTTTTTTAAACTGGTCTTATTTTTATTCATGTGTGCCAACCTGCATGAGTTTAGGTGCACCATGAGAAGAGACCTTCAGAGTCCAGAGAGGGCATTGAATCCCTCGTGGAAGTGGAGTTACAGGAGCTTATGAACCACCACATGGGGGGCAGGGCTCAAACTTGGACCCACTGCTAGAAAAGCAACATGTGAACCATCTCACAACCCCAGAATGACCCTGTTTTGTAACAACAACAGCAAAAGCAAATCAAGAAAAAAAAATATCCATTCCCGGCCCCTTCAAATTGTCCCCTTTTAACGGCATAATTAGATTTGCAATTTTAAGTAAAAGCCTTACTAAGTTTATATACAATTTCTAAGCCTATCTGTAACACTGAAATTCCTAAGAAAAAGTAACTTCATAAAATTAACCTATTACCTGGTAGGATCTTGGTCAAAGTACTTAAGAAGGAAACTTAGATACATTAAATTAATAATTAGTGTTTAAATTAGCTAGAGATGTTTGGCCTGATAAATTTGTAATTGAGATAGTCATGTATTATAAGGTTTTAAATGTAATAGGCTTACAATTGCCATGTTACTAGTGTTGTTTTTGTTTTTCGTTTGTTTATTTTTCAAGATAGATTTTCTCTGGGTAACAGTCCTGGCTGCCCTAGAACTTCCTCTGTGAGCAAGCTGGCCTTGAACTCACAAAGATCTACCCACCTCTGTCTTGGGAGTGCTGGGATTAAAGGTGTGTACCACCACTGCCCAGCTGCCGGAGTATTTTAATCTTTCTGCCTAAAAATTTAACTTCGTCTCAAAAAGAACAAGCAAAAAAAAAACCAAAAAAAAAACAAAAAACCCTTAACTTTGAAAAATAGAATATTAATGTTGAAACTAAGACAAATCTATGTTTTCTACCTCTAGGTCTGTCCTAAAGGAACTTAAAATATTTATGTATTTCTTTATATATTTATGTGTATGTGTGTTGTGTGCCTGTGTATGTATGAATGTGCACCACATGTGTGTAGTAACTCTCAGAAATCAGAAGAGGGTGTCCAATTCCTTGGAATTGGAGTTGCAGACTCCATTGGAGCCTACAGTTAATTGTGGGCAATATGTGGATACTGGGGATCGAACTGGGATCCTCTGGGAGAGGACCCAGTGCTCTTAACCTATGAAACATCTCTGCAGCCCTCAAAGGAACTGAAAGCTAATCTGATTGAGCTAGTGGATAAGCACAGGGTTGGTCTGTCTGCTCCCCACTTCCCAACACTGTGAAGACAGAGTCAAACCTAACTGGCCACCACTCTGCCCGTCCTTCCACTCTGTCCATCAGTCGCTCCGCTCCTGTGGAGCCTTTGCTATTGACCTGGGGAGGGGGCACGCACCGTATATCAGAGCAGAGACACTTCGTATCCAGCAACGGGGGTCTGTTTTCATACTCAGCCCTCTAAGGGAAAAGCTTGACGCTTCTGTGGACAGGAAGTGCCTCTCCCTGATGATATCGCGTTGCACTTCCCATGCAACACACACCGCAGAATTACTTCCCCTAAGAAGTCATTGGCTAACTTAGAATCCTGCAGCTCAAAAGCTGTGCTACTGTGCGCTGAAGCCTGGGGATTGCTGTACCTCACTCCGCTCTGCAGGATGGTTTCCATCCACAGCTCGCCTTGTCTCCCATGCCTGCTCTTGCTTCCTCCCCACTGCATATTTTTCTTCATCCTCCCAGACAGCTGTTATCACCCCCCACACACACTCCCACCCTCCAGCTGCAACACTTGGTTCCCTTTCTTCAACCCCTTATATTATTTTTTCAAAGTTGATTAAAACAGCTGTCATTGCTCTCTGTCACACTTTCCCTCAACAAAAACAAAATCATCTTTCTCAACATGAATTTAGACCTGTCTTACAAATGTAGCTGGGTACATGAGATACAGAATAATACTTGAGATTATGATCTCTACGGAGCAAAAAAAATGCCTGGTGGGTTAGAGATGGTGGTCCCTAAAGCAGGATGACAAAGAATGTATCTGGAGAAGTTTTACCAAGTAAGTAAGCAAGTCCTAGGAAAGAGAAGATACCGAAAAGACTTGGTGCTCAGAAGAAATGGCTGGGCCTGCGGCCCTAATTCTGCTACTTAGCAAAGTAATTTTTTCGAATCTGGATCTGCAATATAAATTTGATGGCGGTGCCTACAAGAGTGCAGAGAAAGATGCGGTGACATCCCATATAAAGATCACCCTGTGAACCCGGAGTGTGGACAAAGATGCGGTGACATCCCACACAAAGATCACCTTGTGAAATTAGAGTTGTGGGACTGTAGGTGTGGTTACTACCTCACTGACAAGAATATGCTTTGAAAGAAATCAAAACTGAAGAATGATACTGGTCTTTAACAAATGGGTGCAGAAGGCGAGCTTTAGTCAGAACAACCGTTTCCTGTTCGAGACAACAGTGCCTCATCCTGCACAGAGCACAGGCTGTGCCTCCCTCTGTCATGTGATATGATTCGAAAGAACTTAGGAACGAACCTCACCAGCTCCTCAAACATGGAGGTACGTCCGGGGACAAATGGTACTAGGCACTGTGATATTATCAGAATTGGTTCTCATTCACATCCCAGTATGGCAAAAGCAAAATGGAGCCACTGGAGGCTTCAGACTTCCCAGCCCCCTCGTTACTTTGAAGGAAACACCGAGCCAAACCACCTTTCTTCAGAAACCCCAAAGGCCTCGCCCCACGGCTGCCCACTGGCAAGCAGAATCCTCTTCCCTCCTTGGACAGGCGTATATGTGAGTTTAGGACCTGAGAGGAGTCAGACACACCACAGATCTCGTTTTTCTGGCACCACTGAGCACAGGAGCTGTGTATTCTCCACTTTTGAAGGCATCTCATCTGAGCAGAGGGAAACCGGAAGGGACTGTGGGACCTTCTTTGATGAAATAAAGTCTCCCCAGGATCCTAGCATCCCCTCCAGGGCCTATCTATGTTGTGGCAACCGGTTTGACGCAAGAGATTCTGCATCACGGTGGGTCCTAGGAGCCTCTGCAGGAAGGCAGGGGCTGGTGCGCTTGCCTTGTTTGCCTCTCAGCGCCTCTGCCCAGTTGCTTTGTCCTAGTTACCTCTGTCACCAGCCACCACGTCTGACTCTCCCTTGTTTTATCTCTAAACGGGATCCTCGTCCACCCTGATTCTACATTTCTTCTGTCACACTCAAGCGGCAAGCCAGTCATCCCCTACTCTTGGGCAGACCAGCCTGCATCTGCTTCTGCGGGCTTGAAATAAACCCACGTTTCCCCACACTTTTCAACTCAGTGGCCTCTTTACTTGTCTCTCCTTTTGTATAAGGCACTTTGTTCTCACGGCTGAGGCTCAGGCCTCCGGACACCGTTTGGTACTGTGTCGTAAATCCCTGAGTATATTGTTTCAACTCTTCAGCCTTCCTCCCTGCTCTCTGCTAAGGTTTCTTGGTGTCTGTTACCATATCCTCGAGACCCCTGGTCTTTTTCTGCGGTGTAATCTAACTGCTGTTTCTCCTACCCTGTCTTCCAGTCCCTAGGTATTTTTCTCCTATCTACTTCCACTGCTGCTCCCCTAATCTAGCCACTTTTTCATGACAGATACTGTATTTTTTTAGTTAGGCAAGTTTTCATTTGCTTTGGGGGTTTATTTACTTCCATTTCCGTTCATGCCTTCCATGAACCTTCACTGTCATTTCTTTAAACCGTCAACAGGATTAAAGTGCGTCTATACACTTTTTGTCTCCTGATTGCATTGTCTCTGTCTCTCATCATGGTCCTCTGATGCCATGGCTGCACTGAGGTCTAGAGTGCTCTGCCCTGCTGCCCTTTATCTCACCCTGGGAATGCTCCTCTTCAGTTTTCCTAATAGTTACAGTAAGGGTCTGCTCTAGTATCAGCTGGTCTCCTGGAGGTGCTGAGGGCTTTATTCGAATCACAGTATTCTCAAGATTGTTGCTATATACAAGTAGGAAAAGCTGTAAGCGCTGAAAAAAGTGACCCAACCTGCTCTACTTCCTACTTCTCCTCTTCCTGAAATACTGTGTATGGAAAACATTATCATGTTTCCATCCCAGTTACTTTAATAAAAATCCGTGGTTCAAGTCTTGCCCAGTCACTTGGTGACTATAGAACCCCGGTCTAGTTATCTGTTCCCATTGGGGTTTGACAAACAAACCGAAGAGTGGAAGTGCCCATCACAGTGACTATCGGAACAGAACCTCAGCTAGCCTAGGGAGATGGTTAATAAGCTCTCTTATTACTCCATGACAATAATTTCCTCAAGAGGATATTTATAGCTGCCTCACCTTTCTGTCTTCCCCATTCCTCAAGCTACTAAATATTGTCCATTAGTTAAGAAATTCTTGTAAGGGCCTTTCCCGTTGACTGCTAAGGCTTGTTTATCCCTGCAAATGCATTCTCAGTTATGTGTAACATGCACTACAAGAACATTACTGGGAACAACACAGAAACAGCTGCAGCCTCTTCCTTAGAGATGTTGACTACCTATTATGGGAAATAGATGTCAGTCAAATAAACAAACCAATAAACGCCTACTGGTTTTGTCACTAGTTGGCTGGCAACGTTATGAGGAGACAGTGGAACCTTTTAAAAGGTGTGCACTGGAAGGAGGGAGTTTTATCATGGTGGACATGCCCCCTATGAAACTGTGGGACCCTGATAAACTACCCATTTCTTACTTTGTTTCCCAGGAAAGTGGCCCGATGTGTGATTACATACTGACTCATGAGCTGTAACCAGTGGTCTTCGGCTTATAAGAATGACTGGAATGTTGATGAGAAAGACATTTGGAGGAAAGCCACAAAGGTAGACCTCTCCAAATAGTCAAAGGATATAAAGTTACCGGTGTTTCATATAAATTCTATCAACCTCTTTCCCTGTCATTTCCAGGTGGACCTATGAAAAAATAGCCATGGTGTCAAGGGTGGAGGTTGTGCTTAGAACCAACAACATGGTCTCCCATTCACCAAGACCGACCAGGCTACAGCTATTGCTGAGGGCCAGATCTACCAACAGCAGCAAAGCTACAAATACTTAGCTGCCAATATGTCACCATTTCACACAGAGCTTAGTCAGAAACCTGGTGTCAGTTAACTAACTTGGCCCACTTCCATCAAGGAAACTATAATGTTTTGTTCTCACTGATGCACTTATCCTGGGTCTGGCTTTTCCCTTTCTGTGTGTAATGCTTCTGCCAAAGCGGGCATCCATGGACCTAACAGAATGCCTTACCCCCCATCTTGCTATTCCACACAGCATTGCTCTGGAAAAGAAATCTGTTTCACAGACAAAGAAGAGCAGCAGTGGGAGCATGCTCACTAATCCACTGGCCATCCCAGAGCAGCTTGTCTGAAAGAATGGTGACAGGGATTTTTAAAGATATAATTACAGCACTCGCACGTGGCAAAAGCCTGGAGGCATGCGGCAGAGTCTCCAAAAGGCTATGTATAGTCCACATCAGCATCCTACATATGGTACAGTTTGTCCTACAGCCAGGAGTGGAAATGAGAATGCACAACCCACCACAATCCATGGTGACCCATGAGCAACAGTTTGGCATCCTGTTCCCATTGCTATATGCTTTGCTGGCCTATGTGTTTTTATTCCAAATGGGGAGCTTCTGTCAAGGACGCAACAAATATCCCATTGAACTAAAAGCTGACTTCAGACTTCCTCTAGTCACTTCAGGTTCTGGATACCCAAGAGTCAACCAGTGAAGAAAGGAGTTACATTGTTACCAGGAATGACGAATCCAAGCTACCACCGGGAAAGTGGACTGCTTCTCCCCAAAAGAATGTCTGGAGTGTAACAGATTCCTCCGGCTTTGGCCATGCCCTGTGATTAAGATCAATGGGAAACTACAACAACCCAATCTAGGCAAGATGATAAATGTGCTAGACCCCTCAGAAATGAGTGTGTGAGTTACCAAGGTGGAGAACCAAGATCTGCTCAGGTGCTGGCTGAGGGTGGAAGAAATACACAGTAGGCAGTACAGGATGTTATAAAGACCAGCTAAAGTTAGATGATCAATTATAGGAAGGTGGATTGTAATCACCATTTTTTTTGTGTGTCTCTGCTTTTGCACACATACGTTAAGCAAATGTGTGTTTTCTTTCCTCTATTTCTTCATCATGTAATGTGGCGTCAATGGAGATAACAGTAGTTAACTGTTACGAATCTATTTCCTCAAGAGCCGTCTGGACCAGAGAGATAGCTCAATGGTTAACAATGCTCTCTGCTCTTGCAGAGGACCCAAGTTCAGTTTCCGGTATCTACTATTCAGTGCAACCTGCAGGTCCAGTTTCGGGGGATCTGATGCCTCTTCTGACCTCCATGGGCTCCTGTACACATGCGTTGTATCCACAATACGTGCAGGCACACAATATACACAAAAAAATAAGTATTTTTAAAAGAGCCTTTGCCATCTGTTTTGGAAGAGGAATCACACTTATGGGGGAGTTACAAGCAGTATTGTTATATTAGGCAGAATTATGACCTCATCTTTTTTTATTTGGAAATTAAGCAAAACATATGGAGATGTTGTTGAGCATCAAGCTGACACCAGGGTAGACTTGTAGTGTTAATTCTAGTTGTTAGTTTAACTGGCTACGGTATCTAGGATGGTATTTCCTGGAAGAGTTAACTGAAAAATGAAGACCCTTCCTCAAATGGATAGCAGCTCCCAACAGATACACAGAGGTCTGAGAGAAGAACTCACTTTGCTCCTCATGACTCAGTCCATCTACAGTGTTGCTATTGTCATCCTTCGCCGGCTTCTCCAGTCTCCCATTGAGACAGAAAACCATTGGCTCTCCAGAAATCCTCTAGGTCAGTGGTTCTCAACCTGTGACCCCATCCCTTTGGAGTCACAGTCAGATATTCTTCATAGCAGATTATTTACATTATGATTCATAACAGCAAAATTACAGTTATGAAGTAGCGATGAAATGATTTTGTGATTGGGGGTCAACACAAGAGTGGCAGCATGAGGAAGGTTGAGAACTGTTCTTCTAGGTCTTCAGCCCAGATCGGCACTGCTGAGTCAGCCATCCTTGTGGGTTCCTGAGTCCCTCACCTCTCCAGACTATAGACAGTCATCATAAGACTACTCAGTGTACCACATAAGCCAATCGAATCCCTCTTATTTATCATATATATCATTTCTGTTGGTTCCATCTCTCTAGGAAACACCAACCACCATGACTTAAGTATCTTCTTCTCCAACATGCTCCTCACTACAATGTGCTCCCTAACCACAGCCCAAAAGCAATAGCACAATACAGTTATAGCTCAAATTCTTGGGCAATAACGGGTCTTTCTTCATTAGAAATTGAGGATCCAAGTATTTTGTTACAGAAACAAAGCACTGAGTAACAAGAATCCCCAACATGTAAAGATGTATGCATGATTCTTAATTTGATCCATCGCATATCCTTTCGCTAGATTAAGACTAGAAATGTTGAACACAAGTCATTCTGTGTCTATTATAGCCTTCCGAGAGAAGTACAAAATCCCTGCCACCGTGCCAAGAGTCATGCTGGAAATGCACAGGGGACTACGGAGGAAGACAACAAGGAAATGTGACCGTGAGTGTGTTGTCAAACCGGCTTCTGTGAGGAAGCCAAACTGGTCTGTGAAGGTCTGTTGGATTGTCATGAAAGGCCATGAGGAAAGCAGCGCACAAAGAAATCGTTATTGCAGAAAAGAGCAGCGTTGATTCAGAGACCTGGAAGAAAGCCAGAGTGGGCAGGACGGAGTAAAGGGTCGGGGCTGCAAGCCAAGGGTAGAGACACATTGGAACGTCCTCCGGGTCACACTAAAAATTCTGATTCTGCCAAGTGATAGTGGCGCACACCTTTAATCCCAGCACTCAGGAAGCAGAGACAGGCAGAGCTCTGTGAATTCAAGGCCAGCTGGTCTGCAGAGCTAGTTCCAGGACACCCAAGGCTACACAAGGGAACCCTGTCTCCCAAAGTCAAAGGGGGGGGAAAAACCAATTCAGATCCTTAGTCAAGAGCACCAAGATGTACTCAGCAGTTTTAAATAGAGAAGTTACTCTAGTGGGAGAAAAGTATGTAAAGACAAATGAGATATATCCATGCGTCAGTTACTATTGCTGCATACCAAATTGCCCCCCAAATTCACCAGATTAAAGTAATGTTTTGCATTGTGCCAAAGGATTAAAGCTTCCTGGGATGTAGACAGGCATTCAGGGCGAGAATATAGAAAAAGAAAGTGAATATTGCAGGGCCACTGCACAAGGTTTGGAGCTTTAGCTGGGACGAATTAAAAAGCCAAGAGTGAGCGGCTGATTAAAGGGTAGCATCACTTTCTTGCTCGCTGTTTGTGTCTTGCTAACTCATGGCTATAACTACAACCTTGGTAATCCCCATGTTGTTCCTCTATGTGACTGGGTTGTCATGGATCCCCATGTGTGTAGCCCAGCAAACCAAGCCAGGCTTTGTGATCTTGCTCCAAAGACACACGGGGCTACTACAATAGTGCTTCTTTGGCCAGCACACTTGCAGTCTCTGAGATTCGAGAGAAATGGGCTGCAGACCTCATTCACTACTCAGTGGAAAATGCATCAAAGAGCTTGGAGGGCATTGTTTGAAATAATAAAACGACTGATAAAAATCAATTGTTGTGGGGATGGTAATAAGTGAGTGAGCCTTGAATGGAGATAGAGGCAGCAGAGTGTGGAAAAGGGGCATTAGGGAAATAAAAGCAGCAGGACTTTCTGATCAAGTTGATGGCAGAGAAAAGGAAGGTGGTAAGGATGGATTCCTGTGTTCTAGGCTTTAACAACAGAAAGGATGGGCATGCTTGGTGCTATGGAATCGGGAAGAGGGTCTGGTTTGTCTGTAACTGGTGGGGAGGCTAATCTGAATTTGGCTTGAGCACTGTTGAATTGGAACATTTAAGACATCCAAGCAACAATCATACCACAAGGACATGTGCTCAACTATGTTCATAGCAGCAGTATTTGTAATAGCCAGAAACTGGAAACAACCCAAATGGTCCTCAACCAAAGAATGGATAAAAAAAAATATGGAACATTTACATAATGGTGTACTACATAGCAGAAAAAAATAACGACATCTTGAAAAGTACAGGCAAATGGATGGATCTAGAAAACATCATATTGAGTGGGGTAACCAAGACCCAGAAAGACAAATATAATGTAATCTCACTCATACATGGCTTTTAGTCAGAAAGCAAAGAAAAACTAGCCTACAATTCACAACCCCAGAGAACCTAGACAACAATGAAGACTCTAAGAGAGACAAACATGGATCTAATCTACATGGAAAGTAGAAAAAGACAAGCTCTCCTGAGTAAATTGGAAGCATGGGGACCACAGGAGAGGGTTGAAGGGGAGGGAAGAGGAAGGGAGGAGAGCAGAGAAAATATATAGTTCAATAAAAAACAATAAAAAAAGACAGCCAAGCAAAAAGTCTAGTAGTGGCTGAATATATTACCTCAAAAATTAGCGTTATAGGTGTCAATGTGGAAGTCATTAACTGTTTAAAACTGTGTCAGAGAAAAATAAAAAGTGAGAAAAACATGCATAACATTTGGCTCAATTTTTTCAGTTATGGGGAAGCAAGCAAAGAGGAGATGTAGGCTAGAGGTGGCAGGAAGAGCAATCGGGGAGTTCATAGATAAGAAGGGTGTAGCTTTAGATTTCACCTCAAGCCAAGATAAAGACAGCTAAAGACGGGAAATCAGCACCTTGCTGATGCTCAGCCAGAGAAGTCCGAAGATAGAGCACCGTGGGGTGATGGTGGCTTTGCTCCTTCAGGGGTCTATAATAGGAAGTGAGATATGGAGGAGGTCTGTGTGAGGGGGAAGTGCAGAGATACCTAACGCTTTCATCCTGTGATGACCAGAGCTGAAAACAGAAATAAAGAGGAGAGGAAAGGACATGACTGCACCTAGGGATGATGGAGGAGAAAGTTTTTACAGACATCTGGGAGAGTCCAGAGTGGACACGACCAGACTGACCCAGGCCTTGTGGGAGAGGGGAAGGATAAAGGAGAGAGGGGAACCAGATGCAGCAGCCTGGAGGCTCAAGGCTCAAAGGGGCGGGTAACCAAAATATCTGGATTATATAAGGAAGAGCCTCTGGGGGAAGGGTAGCCCAGCCCCTAGGCTAGAGAGTTCAGGGTGGAGGGTGAGGCATGCCAGCCATAGCCTGTACCAGGGAGGGACTGAGGGATGCAGGGAGAACCTGGAGGTCAGGTCCACTTTGATATGTTAAGTAGGTACCTCAGCCTTTTGTCCTGGGTTTGAGACATAATAACCAGTGGTCCCAGCGTGGCCAAAGCCATTGAATGATAAATCTATTGTCTTCCTATTTTATTCACCCCCACCTTCACTCAAGACTCTAACCCTGTTTTGCACTTTATAAGTCTCTGCAACCAGGTATTTCCCAGGCAACTTTGGTCCAGCTCATCTTCCATTTGCTTAACCTGTAAGTAAACCTCACATCTCCATCAGATTGGCATCCGCTCTGCAGACCAGTTCCCTCCTGCACATGCTCACTCACAGTCCCCAGGCATGGCCCCACTTACCTTGGGAGTTCACACCTGCCTGGTAGATGCTTTCCTGGACTCTTCTTCACCCCAGGTACTGCTAACTCTCCCCAAGCCTCCATTTCTGTCTCTGTTGAACATCTCATGCACAGTTGCTCGCCGGAGCTAGCAAGTTAGCACATCCCATGCTAACTGAAATCCTTCCTACACTCTTACCATTGTTCTCAATTTCTAGTTCCCCATAGCTCTGAAGCTGATGTCATCTACTTCCTGTTGCCTCCCTGCTTCCTGACTCACCCACGCTGCTTCCTTTCCTGTGAATCCACACAGGGAAGCTTCCTGCATGTGCCTACCATTCTATAGTCTTAGTCGCCCATCCAATGTCACATATAATGCAATGTCAAAAGCCACAGACAAGGCTCCTCCACAGTGCTTTCTCTATATCGTGTTCACATGTTACTATACTGCAGCGTGGTAGGCTACTTAAAATAGAAAGAGGAAGACTAAGGAAAACAAAGACTGACTAATACAATCCCACGTGTAGCCAACTCTGATCGCTTGGTGATGCTTTCTAGTTTGTCCCTAGAGCACGGAGCTGAGAAGGCTTCAGGAACTCTTGGTTTAGAGCACCATGGTTGGTCAGCGCCATTTGCAGTATATTAGGGAGAATGACGGGAACCCCAAATAGTAGGCCAAGTTTATTCTTTGGTGACAGAATTGGATTATCAGTAGGCCTATGGATTGATTCCTGCCCCCCCAAAAAAGCCATGTCATCCATGCCAATCTCGAGAGTTCTATGAAGCACAATTTTTCTATATGTAATAATTAAAAAACCAAAAATTTCTAAATTTTTCTAAAAGTAATATGGTTAATATTTCCTTTTATATATTATTATTTTGGTGTTCCTTTTCAGAGTTATTTCTGTTACAAAGAGTTCTTTAATGGAGTCCTAGAACCTTAAACATCTTAATCTTTATGAACCTTTTGGCATTCACCAATACTACCAATGCCTCATCTGGTTGCTCCCATGTGCTGCCCGATTTTATATGTGTTTGTTGACTTGGAGCATTGAAAGTCAACTTCAAGCCAAGCAACAACCATTGGTCTGTGTGACATTCAAGCCTGAGAACTGCACTGCTTGGTTTTAATCTTCCGTTAAGCTGTTCATGTAGAGACCAAATATTCATCCCCCTCTAGAAACTCTAGACCCAAAAGTTTCTATTGCCCATGAAATGTATCAGTGTGCCATGCCAATGCTACTTTATGTAATATCCCAGCTGTTATTTGTTTTTAAATTAAATTTTTCCTGAATATAAAATGACACATACAATATATGAAAATAAAAAGTGGATGTAAACTGTGTCATAAAACATAACATAAGACACTTATCAAAGACTCCATATCAAAGAGGATATAAAATCATAATGATCTGACACATGGTAGTGATTGTTTGGAAGACTTGATCATGAGGTAAGTCCTTCCGCCGAGTTTCAGCCTCTGCTAAGGGTCAAAAGTTTGTTCCTCAACCTTGAAGAAGACCTAATATGGTGAGATCCCAGACTGTGACACAACCATCTCTCTACTAGATAGGATCTAGAAATGTCTTTCTCCCCCCCACACACACAGTGAGTTTATGCTTGGAAGCAGTCTAGGGGTGCCATCATTAGCATCAGGCTAGTCCCCATTAGACCACATCCA
Source organism: Bramus lutescens (assembly GCA_001685075.1). Taxonomy (NCBI): domain Eukaryota; kingdom Metazoa; phylum Chordata; class Mammalia; order Rodentia; family Cricetidae; genus Bramus; species Bramus lutescens. The sequence continues at coordinate 488,602 of LOEQ01001260.1, forward strand.
CCTTGGACCTCCGACTTTATGTCCTGCTCTGCCCAGTTCCTTCCTGAAGAGGAAGGCCTCCTCTCTCCCCATACATCATACCATAGGTCTAGGATGCGCTTCACACTGTCACCCACCCCTCCACCTCTGGATATTGCTTTCCACACATCCATGACGTATTGAAGCGGATGATCTCTTGGAGAACAAAACCAAGACTGTGGAAGTATTGAAACTTCCACTTGGCCTCTACAGTTCAAATTCTTTTTGAACTTAATTACGTGCTCCTTGACCTTGAGCTTGACCTCCACCCATTATTGGATCATTTGGATCTTGTTCTTAATCATTCCCTAACAGTACTGCTCCTGTATAGCCTTGTGGCTCATCTCAGTAGGCTCCAGGTACCAGTATTCTTTGGTTTCTGGCTAGCAAGTCAAGAGGCACCTGCTGCCAGTTAAAAGAGACATAATCAATTTTCATAAGAAGACTAGATCAGAGAACAAAAAGCAGAAATTCCTGCCTCCATCCTTAACCACAAGCCTGAAATTCTAAACCCCTCCCTGATACACAGGCTTAATTAGACGCACAAGGGGAAGGTAAGGAAAAGAGTGAAGTAGCCCCACCTCTTCGGTAAGGAGCTACTCATCCAGTATCATAAATAACAGGTGCCTCCATGGGACCTAAGAAGAAGCACAGATGAGGACCCCACAGTCCTTAACAACTAACTCTCTTAACTTACCAGGCTTAATAGCCCAGACTCTGACTGCCTTAGCTACGATTGTCCTTTCTGTGAGAGGAAGTCATACTCCTGACTTTGAGGCCAGAGAAGCTCCTGCTACACCCCTGTTCCAAAAGAGAAGAATCCAGATTTGTTCCACAAATGGCTCAACCAAGGATCAGCACCAGAGAAATCAAATACATCCCTACAACTGAGGCAGCCCAATCTCTTTCTAACCTAAAATGGTGCCCATTTGCAATCTGCAAATAAACCAAAAGAAACTGAGCAACAAACCCAATGACAAAAAATACTATCCTATTCCCCCGACCGTCCAACTTCAGTGTCTTACACCATTGAAATATGAAGGAAAAATGAAAGTTACAGGTAAATTAAAATTTCAAGTGACTTAAAGACCAAAGTTATCTCGTCCTTGAATTTCATTGTAAAAGCCAGACGAGCCTTGAACTTCTTCAGTTCATCTTAGCCCTACTAAGGTTATTTCCTGCAATCCCAGTCTTTGCCCATTCTTTCCCCTAAATGTCCCAAGCATTACATCATTAAACCCACTAATTTCCAGAGAAGTTTAAAAAAAAAGTTAGAAAACTATTTCCCAGTCAAGCCCAGATGTTAGTTACAGTAGTTGTGTACATAAGTTACCATAAGCACCAAGTGGATGAATCCTGAACCACAACACCAACGTGGCATGCTGTATTAGGTGACTCTAAACCAATCCACCGGATGGTCATGAAGAGGCCAATATAGACACTATAAACAGTTCATATATTCTGTGGATTTGAAGCCAGCCCAACTGTATTCTCTCCATGGGTCAGGCTGTTGCTTAAGTACACCAGACAGCACTTGATTCTATTTAAACAGTTACATCACTACCAACAACAACAAAGAACACAAAAATGCAAATAAAATAAAACAAGGTAGGCATGAGAATTTGATTGCTCCATAAAGCTGAAACAAGGCTCGGGAGCTTCCTAGACCTAGGCTAAGAACGTGGGTACCATGATCAGCTCAGACAGCTGCTTGTTCTCTTTGTCCACACACAGCCATAGAAAGCCCTGATTTGAGGGTTATAATAAAATGTATATGCTTGTAAACATGGGAGCCACGAATGAAGAGGATCAACTGTAAGCTCCCAGAGTCAGGGGCCCCCACATTCCAGACAACGCCTTCCAAAAGCCCCGGAGAACTGCTTACTTGAGAGAAGGAGTGTGGAAAGGAAAAGGTAAGAAATGGTGACCCTTATTCTCTGCCATCAGCCTCTGAGCTTCCCTTAAGGAAGAAGTCGTTTCTAAGATGGTGATTATGACAAGGCACTTAACCACAATCGGGAAGGGAAAATAAATCCAAATTTGTACCCTACCTTTGAACTCGAAGACCTTTTAAAACACTCATTAGTCATGGAGAGCATAAACTATGTCAATCAAACACAACAACAACAACAACAACAACAACACTGCTAACCAAGTGACAGTAGAGACACTGGAGAGACCAAAACCTTCATGGAGACAGCATGGCCTGTGTATGTGGACCCCCAGGGAATCCCCACCTCACAGGTATCAACTTTAAACTTCTTCTTCTGAAATTACCCTTTCCAAAACCAGTAGGCTGTGTGACCTGCCAGGGTCTCAAAGTGCTGTTGTTGTCTGCTCCCCAAGGCAGGAGTCATGGGACAAAGCCTAGCATCACCAGAGTGACAGAAACCCATCCATTCTTTTCTTTCTTCTGCCAGTAGTTATAAGCTGCCAGGGGCACCAGGCTTTCCGCTCCATCATAGCAGAGGGTGGAGATGGGAGATAAGAGCAGACAGCTTTATAAAGAGGTCTTCTGTGCCTCTTTATGATAGAAAGGGAGGGCATCCTGTTGGAAGACAACTTTTGGGTTTCAGTGTGTGCACACAAGGTCCTGCTCAGAGCAGTATAGCTTATATACTTGCAGCCTTATATTGTTCTAGACCATCAAATGTGTAATTTCAAGAACCCAACTTGTGGGCTCCACCCCTGGAGGCGGTTATTCTTTTATCTCCGAACAGATAAAGAGTTTGCTGACATTATCACATAATAAATCAACTATCTTTTGGGGTCAAACAAAAGTAACATACAAAAGGAAATACACATTAGCAAGAACTCTAAAGGAAATCATAAAAGGTTTGCACTGCTTCCTAGAATGTCACTAGCCTGGAGAGTAAGAAAAAAGCAGCACTTGTTAAGCAAAGTCAAAATTAATAAATAAGGCAGGTGACATTGCTCACTTGGTAGAGTGCTTGCCTTTCCAGTACAAGGACCCATGTAAAAAATGAAAAATGGTTTGCTGCCAAAGACTTATAATTTTAGAACTTGAAACACCTAGAGTCCTGGCACTCGTGAATAGCCAACCTAACCAGTTGACTGGCTACAGGCTAATGAGAAATCCCATCGCAAA
>LOEQ01001261.1:9307-29561 GCA_001685075.1 Bramus lutescens
TCTCTTGCCAGCTGCAGCAGATCACACGGTTTTCGGTGATGACTTTGCTCATCTGTGGAGCTGTAAATCCCAAGTTCTTTAGAGAAAAAGTTTAAGAAAATATTGGAGGTCAGGGGATGTGGGCCACTGTTCTAGATTGTTCTTTCGAGCAGCATAGCCCCACAAAGCAGTGCGCCCAGTCATGGGGACACATTCCAAACCCTTGGTGTATCCTGAGACCCTGAGAAATGATGAGCCATGTGTATACAGAGATGATACTGAACCTGTGATAAAAATGTGTCACGTAAATCAGCAGGAAGAGGGAAGCAACAAAAACAAAATTAATAATTATAACCATATCCTTCAATAAGAGGTGATTTGTAGCATGAATAATAAAAACTCAGAGACAGATATTAGGATTCAACCTGAAGACCAGAAAAGCAAAGCCACCAGCCACTGGCTCTTACCTCTACCTCAGACTGAAATGGCGATCCTGCCTCCAGGAAGCTCAGGATGAGACTCAGCTGAAACCTGTCTCCTCCCGTCTTATATTCATCTCTAGTTCTGGGACTAACGGCGTGCACCATCACCACACAGCCTCTATGGCAAACTAGTGTGGCTGCTGGGAAGAAAGGTGTGTGCCACCACTGCCTGGTCTATAAGACTGACCAATGTGGCTGTCTTACTCTCTGATCTTCCGACAAGCTTTATTTATGAAAATACAAATAAAATATCACCACAGCATTTGAAGTTGGTGAATTATTTTTGGAATTTTCCATGAATACTTTTTATTAGCACAGACCCATTTACCTACTACTAACCACAGGGATGGCCCAGTTAAACCAACACTATGAAATGATTCCGCATGGAATGTTGTCAGCCACTGGAACACAGTGGTGAGAAGCAGCGCTCAGAGGAAGCAGCAAATCTCTACTCTGTAGGATGGAGGCAAAGGGGCTTCAGGAGGGATGTGAAGGGCAAGGAAGGGACCGGTCTCTGGATATCACAGTCCAGAGGCTTGCCGCTTGCAGCAGTAGCTGAGAACCTGGAGTGATTTCAGAGCTCCACATCAAGGGGCCGCCCAACTTCTCAAGTCAGTTTGTCTTGCTTCTGCACCAGTAGACACATGTTCATCACCTGATCATCCCAGGGTTCCGGCTCCACCCTGGTTCAGCCTGGTGGGGTCAGCTCCTGCCCCATGGCTGTGCAGAAAATCCCTAGGATATAGAAATGCCATGCAATCATAGCTAGATGAACATAATCTTAGTAGGATGAGAAAATAACCAGTGTTAAGGGAAGACACCTCAGCAGACAACAGCAGCCACAATGAAGCAGACTTGGAACACTCAGGATCTTCCTTATACTACGGAACAAAGGCTAGGAAAGGAAATAAATACACAGCGTTGGTGCTCAGTCACCGCTCACTGCATCTATGACAGGGGCCAGGAGGGGCAGGAGCTCAGTCAAAGCAGAGACGGAGACCCAGGAGCCTGCATGTCTCATGGCAAAGAGCACGGCCGAATGAGTATCCTCCTGAGTATCCTCCACATAGACTCCCACACTGATGCTGCAGCAGACAAAATATCTAAGCTGTTGGCATCAGGACAGGCAAAGTGAACAGCAGGCTGAACACCCTCTCTGGGTCCTCTCAAATGAGGCCAATGCTCAGAACCAGATTGAACTGGCTCTGTCCTCCTCCTGGGTGAGCATGGCCTGGCTTCGAGGCCTGTGCTGCTCTCAGGCAACTGCAGTCACACTAAAGCCTACCCAACTGCTTATAGATTGCTGCACACCTCCCACTGCAGATCCAGGCTGGAATCTTAGACAGATCAGCCAGCAAACGCATTTCGCCGTGCAAGCTGGCCAGAGTTCAGTCTCCAGATCCCATGATGGAGAAAGCACTGACTCCTGAAAGTTGACCTCTAACCTTTATGTACGGTAGTATGTTCACACCCACACACACCCATCATACGCACACACGTGCTCATGCACACGCACAGGCACGCGCACACAAATAAGTGCTATTTTTTCAGAAGTCACGTGCAATACCAAAGGGAACTCTAGGAGAGAAACAGCAAATGTAAGCAAAAGCCGAGTGGAAGTGCTAGAAATAAAACAAACCGGCAGAAGCTGGCTCGCACCAGCAACATTCCCACGGCTCAGCATCGGTAAGTTCTAAGCAGGCAGGAAAGAGGCATAGCCCTGGAGATGCCTAATGGAGCTGCTGAGCCAGGAATGCAGAGGGACAGCACAGGAGAAAAGCCAAAAATCACAGAGCAGTGGAGCTGTGGATCCAGTCCAGAGCTGGAGAAAGGAATATTTGGGATGTCAGAAGTAGAAGGTGGAACACGGCTAGAGAAACATCAGACTAGTTATCATAGCTGAGGGTACACAAAAGGACAAAGGACCATGGCATACCCAAGGCCCACAAACTCAGAGAATCTCAGGCAAGGTGATGCTGAAGAAAAAAATAAGAAGGAGGAGGAAAGAAAAGAAAACTCACACGGACTACAAACATGACATGGAGTCTGGAAGGCCACCATCACAGGGGGCCACAGTAGGGAGTGGAGCTAGAAACTGGGAAACTGCAATGTGATTGGCTGCCAGAGAAGGTGGCTGCAGTGAGGAGGTGGGGGTACAGAAGTCAGGACACGGGATGATGAGGAGCAATGCCTTCAAACTAACTGAAGGAGGAAAATACCAGCTTAAAATTCTGTACCTAGAAAAAGCATACTCTATAAATGAAGAAGATATTCTTTCTTGAGAAAAAATTATTAAAAATATAAAGAATGAAAATGTACAAAGAGGGAAGAATGACTGATGGACACAGATGGAAAGCATATAAAGATAAACCCGCTTCTCTCTCCACACACTAATGGTTTGTCAGAAACCTGGTGGGAAACCACAAGCTTGATCACAGTCGTCTCTGCTACCCTACTTAAGGTCTCAGAAGAACACAACCTCCCTGCCCTTCACCCTCATCACAAGGAAGAAGTGGCCAGTCTAAAGACAAGGTGCGATGACTCGGCTCCTAGATTGTTCTAGATCTCATCAAGTTGGCAGTTGAGGTTAGCCATCACAGCTACTACATCAGTAGGAAAAAAAAAAAGATTACAATCTCTGTCTTAGTTTTCTTTCTGTTGATGTGCTGAAACATTGACCAAAACAGCTTGGGGAGGAAAGGGTTCATTGGGCTTGCAGGTTCCCATCCATGATGGAGGGAAGGCAAGGTAAGAACTCAAGCAGAGGCCACAGAGAACTGCAGCTCACTTCCTGCCTCACTCTGAGTGCTCAGTGTCTTTTCTAGCCTGAAGCTCCAAATGCCACCACATCCCTTCCCAAAACAATGTGGCTAGGTCCATCACAATAACACCCCACTCCTGGTACCAGTTTCTAGCCCAGACTGTTTCTCTGCCACGTTCATAAAGCATGGGCCCAAAGCAACTTAACTTGGTGAAAATGGTTTGTTTGTCTTACTCTACTGACTCATAGGAGTACCTTGCTACCTTCACTATCCAAGATCAGTTCTTTCTAGCTCTAACCTCCATGACTCCCCACTGCGATGAACTGTATCTTTAATGGTGAGCCAAATAAACCCTTGTCCTCTTAAGTAGCTTTTGTCAGGGTATTTTATCCAACACGGGAAATAAACTAAGAGTAGTTTGTCTATAACCACGCCTACATTGTACAGATTGATATGCACAGGGCATGCCTTCCCTTTGTGCTAGAAGCAAGGTAAAGATATTCACTCTGACTACCTACTCAGTGTCACAGGAAGGTCTACCCAGCAACAGGAAGGACAGAGAAAGAAAGGCCGATAGCCTGGGGAAGAAAGAAGCAAACTAGGTTTCATTTGCAGGTAACATGGCTGTCTTACAGGAAACACTAAAAAATGTATAGAAAACCTCTTGGAACTAAGAGGTAAGCTAAGCGAAGCCATAGGTATGACACCTCAAGGCATTTGCTTTCCAATACACTAGTGTAGATGTCCACTTCCAGGCCAGAATCCCGGGTTGGCCCTTTTAGTGCAGCCTCCCACCAGGCCTTTGAAAGCTCCACCTGACTTGGTGCTCAGACTTGAACTATGAGTCTGGAGATAGGACCACAAGGTCTTGACTATGCCCACCATTTGCATCGCTAGCCCAGGCAGAATCCATTGAGTAGAAGATGGGTGCTTCTCAGAGACTTTCTCACTAGAAGAGAAGGAAGAGCAGAAACCTTGTCTTCCCATGACTCCAACTGTGGTATTCCACCCCCTCCACCCCCAGGTTCCCTTCCGACAGAGACACAGAGCACTATCCAAGTTCAGGGTGCCATCTCCTTGGCAGTCAGGTGACTACTACTCTCATTGTCATCTGACCCTTGTCAGAGCCATTTTTATGGGCAAAACCGGAAGAGTAGAGGGATACTGGGCCACTTGCCTACAGTAGCAGTAGATTGTAGACATCTTGCCCATGCTTCACCTTTTCACCTTGGCTTGCTCCCTCAACTGTTAATGGGACTTCTAGCAGCTAGGGATCCGCCAGCTGAGTTCTCCATGCTAACACAATATGAAATTTTAAAGTGACATTTAGGGCATAAAGCTCAATGGTAGCCATTTGCCTAATGTGTGAGGCTCTAAAAGCATAAATATGAGGTCCTGGGTCTAAGAGCTATCATGTGCTCGTGATTCATCAGAATTTCTTTCAAAAAGAGCAGAGACTCACAGCTCACAAAGGAAGCTTCTAATTAACAGGTCTCGTCACCCCAGTGGGATCTAGCCTTTAAAGTCATCTCAGCAAAGGTGTGTCAATATTGACAAGCCAATTCTAACATTTGAAACTAGAATACAGAGATGATGCCGGAAGGACCTCGGGCCACCTGATCTAAAGACTTACGATCGGGGTGGTGAGCAGGACGGTGCGGTGGGATGGTCAGAGGACAGAGCGGAGAGCAGCTGGCTAGATTTCATCCACAGGGCGCAGACAACTGGCTGTGTGCAAGGGGAAGGTTTTTTCCCATGGTCTGAGACACTGGAAATGTCTGCACAGATAAATCTTGACACACACATCCCACTTCATCCAAAAGTCACTCAATACAGAGATCATGCTCGAAGGTGAAACGTAGAGAAGGAAAGATGTTACTCAAGGCTTGGCTGGAGTGTTTCTGGAGAGAATCCATTAAATAGAAACCACAGCGTTGTGGGGATGACTCAGTGGGTAAAGTATGAAGGCTGGAGTTCAGATCTCTAGAGCCCATGCAAATCCTGGGTGGGTACAGAGGCCTCCCTATATTCCCCTTGCTTAAAAGGCAGAGACAGGAATCCCTAGAGCAAGCTGGAAAGTAACTATAACAGCAAGTTGGAGGTTCAACCAGAGATGCTGCCTCATCGATACTATAGGAAGCAATTCAAGACACCTCTCTACTTTCAACGTTGGGCCTCAATGCACATGCATGTATACTCATACTCTTGTCTACATACATGAATGCACAGACATAGACACTCATCACCTACTCACATACATACAGAAAAAGAAAAAATAATCATTAGATTTTCTTGTAGAAAACCTATAACTAAATGCATAGTTTATTAAAAACACTAACTGCCAGGCCTGGTGGTGCATGCCTTTAATCACAATATTCGGGAAGCAGAACCCAGCTAAAAGGCACAGACCTCCATTTTTTAACAGGCTTCTAGAATGGTCTTCAGATAGAAGGAAAGGGAGTGGCTGGCTGTGTGCTGTACCTGTAGTCACAGCACACACCCCACTTCCCTGTGAGCTCCTAGAGGTGACAATGCTGCTTTCAAATCTGATTGTGGGACAGAAGATTGCTCGGCTTTCAACTGGATCTACACACATACAATACAGGCATTTACGCGCATATATGTGTGACTGTTTATTAGGTTGACTAATTTAATATTTCCCTTCCTGTTTTGGGATCCATTTCATGTATCAGGGTCAGCGAGAACAGTTCTGTTAGAGGCATTCCACCATGGTGCCTGCCTAGGTCCCAAAGCCCCTTCCCACGCACTTCATTTCCTTGTAAAAGTGCCAGCAGGAAGCCGTGACCAAAGAAAACACGCAGCTGGAGTGCCATGAATGAATAACATAGATGTGTGTTATTGTTATTCTCCAGGAAATCTTATGTGGCTCCATTCAAAAGGGAAAATGCATAAAAGTATGAAAGTGATATTAGGCAGATGTTAGGCTGGGGTTGTCAATCTTGTCTAAGCAGGTGCTAATGTGTTATAATTATCCCTTCTACACTGGATGTTTAGGATTTGGGTTCCCACCTAGTCAATCACGGCTGTAATTGTTAAGCTACTTCCATGGCTCATATGCTAGGTAATAACCAGATAGGATTTAATATTTGACATCTACCGTCAGTTGCCTTTCTTCTGACATGCATTTCCCTACGCCAATATCTGTAGCTTGGGTTATCTCGTAGCTTCTGGGTAAATCGATATAGTGCCAAGAATGAGGACGTCAAGATGGAACAGCACCAAGAGCTCCCTCTCCACCTCCTCCTGGGCTCTGGGGAGGAGTGCAGCCTCGACACTCTGGGATATTTGGCTGTGACTGTTACACCTGCAAGAGAAACTGCTTCCAACTCTTCGCCCTTACTCTCCTTCCTTGAGGGAAAGGCTACAGCCTTCCGATGGGGAACTGGGCTGTAGAAGGCTTAAACACACAGTCAAGATTAACCAGCTGGTCAGTTGTGCAAACTTGCAGAACACCACCTCGCCTTCCACTGAGTTGAAGATGAGACTCCTCCCCTCCACCCCAGACCCCCCTTTTCTCATATCTACTATAATTTCAACAACAAATAAAGCAGAAAAGGAAACAATAGTAGGGAGATCCTGGCTCCAGAGTTGCAGGCTGGGGTTGAGCCATAGCCATGTCCTAGCAATTACGGGGTCACACTGCCCAGACGGCGGTTTCTTTCTTTTTTTTTTTTTGTTCAATTGTTTGCCGCAGCAAGAAGTGGGTGACTGAGCCCCAGCCTTAGCGGCACACCTGCACAGATGGGGAGCCTAAGAAACGTCAGCTGTCAGGGCATCATGGCGGCCTTGGTGATATCACCACAGTATGCCCAAAAGGATGGGCATTGCAATCCAGGCACCGAGTGTGCTCAGTTATGGCCCTGTCATGGAATAGGAGCTCTGCTGCCAGCTGAGGCTGCTCTGAGGCAGGTCTATCCCTGTTTATATCTCCCTGGTCCAGGCCATGCAGACATCCAGTATGTGCTGGATGAGTGGGACCTGGAGGCTGACATAGTGGCTCCACCAGGATATTGAGACCCCCAGGAGGCTCAGAGATGGCCTACCCAGGAACCTGGGCTGGGATGCAAGCTCTGTGATTTCACCCATAGTCATATTGTGGCACTTCAAGGAACAGCCTCGGGAGTGGCGCTGGTGTTCCAAACAGGGCCACTAAATCACATGACATCATACTTACAACATGTCTCAATAATAGGACAAAGATACAGAAGCTGTCCTGGGTGGGTGCTTTTAGTGAAGGCCCAGAAAAAAACTCCAGAGGGACTGTCAAATGCTGTCATGCAGGAGACTGTAGGTACTGATCGTACAGACAGGCACATACCCATGTACATATGCATGCATTTAGATGAATAACATACATATACGTATAGAGAGCACATGTATACATATTGTGCTAATAGTCATAGTAGTATAAAAATCATGTGTGCATACACAACCACACAATATATAAACATATATATGTATATATGATCACACACACACATACGATATGCACACCACACACATACACACGTGCACTCTCTCCTGAGATACAGGCAGTTAACTCTGGTCTGCTGTAGATCTGAGGTCATGCCTCCATCTTCCTCTCCAGAGGGCTCCTGGTCACAGGCATTTTCTATCAGCCCCCTTCATGGCGACTTAAGAGGGTTTGGCTGAGCAGTGTTACTGCTGGCCACTCAACAGCATGTGTGCCTGCGTGAGGCTCTGCCAGACACAGTATAGAGAGCTGGAAGCACGACCCAGTCTGAGAGTAAACTCACTGTAATTCGGAGGATATTTTCCTAGACTCACGCAGCTTTCAACACTCTTAATGTGTGCATCTGTACGGCAGTGCTGTGGATGGCTGTCCTCCAGGTGAAACTCAGCCTTGGGTGCTGCCCTCTCCACTTCTCGTGAGACCAGACGAGACTGCACTCATTAATGTACTTTGTGGAGGGGAGTGCTCACGAGTGCCCATCTCTAAAGATTTATTAGCATCGGTGGTTGCTGACAGAAGGACATTTTCTTCAGCAGTGTAGCTGTCTGTAAGTTGTGCATACTTCTGCATGTAAAACTCAGACTCACTGGATCATAAGTGACACTTGAATGGAGCTGTTCACGTCTCTCCGGCCAAAGTCATACCAGACAGGATGTCAGGGCAAAAGAAAATTATTCCCTTCAAAATAATTTAACAGAAAATAAGGGTCTACATCAATTCAGACTCGGGTCCTTAGTTAGCAAGGAACTGTTGAGCTTACAGCCCTGTTCACACTTCAGGACAGGTGCACGGAGCCTGCAAGGGATCGCCACCAGTTAATTCACTATTCATGTTCCTCTTTTTCTAAGAAGAGTCTGCTGCTCCAAGGCTTTCCTGCTTACCATTAAACCAGAGAAGGCACAGCTCTGACAGCTGAGTGGCACCAAGACTTCAAAGCAAGGAATGGAACAGAACCCAGCCATTTCTCCATAAATAAAACACACAGCCCAGAATGGGACTCAGCCATTTCTTGTTAAAACACACAGTCCCGTAATCATGCCCTTTAAAACCACTTGGGACCTTTAAGATGTCAAATAAAATGTGATTAGCACGGAGAGATAAACCGTGGAAGTCGCAACGTGCCTATGGAGATAGCCTGGTGACTTAGCACCAGGCCCAGAAAGCACAGCAGCTGCTGGGAAGAGTAATGGAACTCGGGTCCCCTCTCCATGACTGCACAGGGGCCTTTGGATGATGCACTTGCCGGTACCTCCTGTGGATGTCGATCTTTAGATGGATACACTCCAAAACCAACTCTTAGTTGGCATAAACAAATTCAAGGCAGAAATTCTGCACAGGAGAAGCCGCATTTTTACTTTATCGAGGAGACCCCAGGTTGGGATTTTGCTGTTGCTGCTTGTTGTCTCTTGCCCAGCCCCTGGCTTATAGCCAGTGATGGCTTGCTGCTCTGAAGCACCATCCTGTTCTGCTGGAAGAGGTGGCCATGCTACCCCTGGGAACCTGTCCCCAAGCTGTCATGATGGTGGTGATATACAGCTAAACATGGCAGGAAGGCCATGATGAGTTGAGAACAGACCTCTGAGAGGAGCCCCCATAGAACCTGTGGAATTCATCTCTTTCAGGGGATCTCAGAGAAGTACCTTGGACTCAGGGTCCCCAGGACCTCTTAGCCATGGAACACAGCCTTGCTGACATTCTCTGCCCTCTCACATCCATCCGCAGGGCACTGCACATGGCCCTGCAGAAGCAATGCCAACCTGAATTAACCTGGGTGGCTGGAGCGGCCCAGGCACGCATCTCAACAAAATCCTGGCTATGGTTGGGTTCTGCTTTCACGAGAGCAGAGGATCCAGGGTGACGGATGTCGTGCCGTCCTTCCAGCTGGCAGCAGCTCCCGGCACACCGGCACATTTTTCTAAGCAAGTAGCTCGTCTGCCTCCTGTTTCTTCCATTGTACCGCAGGCAGCCAGAATAAAATACGCCAAATACTCCTGGCAGAGGTGCCGACAGCTGATGGATGTAACTTCTCCATGCATAATACGTGAGGAAGAGGGGTGAGGGCTGTCTTAAAAATGGCCATTTTTCCTCACTTTAGTGTCAGAGATAAACAAGGCACCTCCTCTGGCGAGCCAAGTCACCACTAGCAAAATGTACGAACTTCCTAGCTCCAAATCTATTTCCCATTTTCCTCAAGTACAAATAGCAGGAATCTGGATTCACCGTCACTGTCCAAAACAACCAGTGTCAAGTACAAATAAAACACCTCAGCGGTGACTGTTCAAGATGAAGCTGCTACAGCCATTGTCTCTTTAAATTGGAAAGAAAGGAAGAAAAATATTCAGCAAGTTACAGAACCAAATGTCACATTTGTCTAGACCCCAAATCCCCTCTGTTTAAACAGGGTGATTAATATCGGTTCCTGTAGGAAATTAGATTCAGGGATGCACGGCAAAGCAGATAGACAGATTTCTGGGCAGGGCAGCCATCTCCTGGTACGGCGCTGATTAATCTGCATCCCTGGAATACAAAATGAAATGTTGGGCTCTCCTGGGCGACAGGAGAAATGACTTTCCCCTCCTGAAGACAGAGGGAAGCAGGGCCAAACCCAGTAGACGGGGAGGCCACGGCATCATGTGTGGTGGACTGTGTGCGGCAGGGCTCTGGTTTTCAAAACATCATGTCACGTTTACAGATGTAACAGCTCCTTTCCTGGCTGCTGACAGCTCCGTCTCTGAAAGTTCTCTTTTCCTCCTCCCCAAGGATGTGGAGAAGAACCGAGCATCCCCTTTCTTAATAGCCCTCATCCCTCACCCTCCTCCCCCAGGTAGATAGTAAAGGCACACCATCCCCACGTCAAAGCGGTCCTATGGGATCGGAAGCAGCAAGGACCACCACCAGTGTTCCTTGGAGCAGTAGATCTGCACACACATTTTTTTTTCTTTTTAAATGAAAGGCTAAATGCATGGAGAGATTTGTTCAAATATGGTGCCAGAAACTTAATTTGCAAATTTATGTGCCTCTCCTACTAAATCCAGTCTTCTCACCCATCACTCCAGAATGCCAGTGTGGCCAATGGTATCTAGTCAGCAGTGAGCATAAGATTTTAGACCAGTGAATAATTATGTTATTTATTTAAAAAAATATTTACAGCAAGGACGAGCAATGTCACTTTCAGTAGGAATTTTGTAGTTACCAGGAACCCAAGCCTGCTATTCTGAACCATTCAGGGCCTCTCCAATAATTGTATAGAAGTGGGCATTATGCTATATTATTAAGGCTGTAATTTCCTGCTGAATCTATCTGGATGTTTCTTTTTATCACTTGGCAATTTCTATCTAGTTATAGCATAATTAAGTTTCCTGACCCTTGCTCAGTCTTTTAACAGGACGCTTTGGAAATATACTCGAATTGCAGATCCCAGGCTGATGTCCTCTTCCCCACACAGTAATGGAATAAAATTATTAATCCAGTAATTGTACAGCACACATTACTTTGCATTGAATGTCTCTCATTCTCATTTTCTGTTAGTGACAATCAGCCAGAGGTACAAATCATTTCGGCAGGGAGCAGGGGCCTTGGGAGCCACCTGTGCCACATGATTGTCTGGAGGCGCTGTGGAGCTGAGCCCCAGCAAACAAAAACAAAGTTAATAAAACAGACTAAGTGGGCTGACTTTGTGGGAGCCTAGTCTGTTTGGATGCTCACCTTCCTAGACGTGGATGGAGGGGGGAGGACCTTGGACTTCCCACAGGGCAGGGAACCCTAACTGCTCTTTGGACTGGAGAAGGTGAGGGAGGGGGAAGGAAATGGGAGGAGGTGGAAACTTTTAATAAAATAAAAAGAAAAAAGAAAACAGACTAAGTTGCAAGATTTTTTTTCCTGCCCCCAGCTTATTCGCCAAAATTCAAACCGACCACCTAATGATACACCATCCATCACAGGCAAGATTGAAAGCAGATGGGAAGGACTCTTGAGCCCCGTGGAGCACAGGTAGCAAGGATGTCACACACACTGACCCGTCACAGGCTTCAGAAGTGCCTGCTGTCTCTCTAATCAGAACTCTGTCTGCTAGAAATAAGAAGTATTCTGTCCCCACTCTGTGATCGCACACCCTACGGGCTCTGTAAGTCAAGCTATGTCCTGTGTGTACATGTTGCCCAGCTAGGGCAACTTTGCCATGTGTCTGATGCGGGGGTGGGGATGGGGGCTGCTCCCCAGACAGAGGACAAGACTCCAAATCCTGCAGAAATGTCCCAAAGGAGTGAAGAAAAATGCTCTTCATTTTTCAGTTTTCCCTGACCTATTTCCACCAGACATAGTATGTTCTGGAAAAGAGATACCGTCTGAGAGCTCATAGGGACGTTGGAAAAGGGGTGTCCATACATCCCCAGGAGCCCAAGGCCTTTAGTGGAACAAGAAGCTGCTCTGCCTGCTTCCTCCGCGCACATACAGGTGTGCTTTCTGGGAGGACAACCTCAGTGCTAGCTTCACAGGACCCCAAACAAAACCCCCACAGGGCTCTGAGGACGAGGCCTTGTTTACATGCAACATGTAACCACACATTCAGTGTGTGACAGGCATGATGTGCGTGTAGATGAGACGTGTCATCTCACATGCTGGAGTGTTGCCCTTAGCCCTTCGCTGGGTCTCAGCATCACGTTCAAGTCTTCCCTGGGGAGACGTCAGTGTCACAGTGAGTCCAGCTAAGTGTCACCGTCAGACCATGAGGATTCTGCAGGATCTCTCATCAAAACAGGCAGGACAGAAATGTCCTGCTGCCGTGTCAGAACCAGAACCATGCATTTTAGGAATTTTGTCCGTGATGTTGCAGACGCCATATCCTGAGGAAGTTGGTCTTATGTTCTGTACCCCAAACACATCTGATCATTGCAACCGAACCAAACACCCCAGAAGGACAACAACGGACGTGACTGGCGTGACGCTTCAGAGTGTGGACAGTCACGGCACTTCAGATCAATATCTTTCCCCAGGAGACACCATGAATGTGTCTGGAGATCTTGGGTTCTCACAGGCCAGGTGGAAGGCCAGCACATCTGACGGCTAAGGCACACAGTCCCATGGCACTCTGCAGCACACACAGCCCTGACTCTAGCGAAGAAACAGCCACAGCGCTGGAAGTGAGGAACCTGCGCTTTAATGGACTAAAAGGCGGCTACGAGCCGAGCACAGGAGCCTGGTAGGAGCAGAGACAACCAAAGGGCTCAACTTTTTACCCCACCCCAGCTTCTCACCACCAAAACTTAAACCCATTTGTAACATTTTGTTTCTAAGCCAAGAGAAAACTGTACACTCACACAAACACACACACACACACACACACACACACAGAGAATGGGGACTACAGGATTTCCTCCTGTCCATTCCTGATGATGCCATTAGGAAACTGAAAATAAAACAAAAACCAAAATTGTCCTTTCTGTGGATACACAACGGACTGTGGAATTTGCAGCTCATGTCACCAGCCCACACAGACTATTTTATGAGCCGGTAGCAGCAGCAGCTCGTACACGTGGGAAGTATAAAGGTTTGAAACTATGAGGTTCAGCATGTGAGCCTGAAGGAGAAAACTTCATTTTTCCCGTCTTCTTCCGTGGGGCTGTCAAAATCTCTTCCCACTCTTGGCGGTTCCATCCTCCTGCCTGAAGACATGTTTGTAATTGGCAGCTTAACGCCCTGTCCGGCCTCACCTTTGATTCTGAACTTCTTCATTTCTAAAAGCAAAGGAAACTGTCACTTTTGTTTTACTGTAGAGTCACACACGGGACCACTTGGTAGGTGTGAGCTGCCTCTCTTTCAAAATCCAGCAGGGTAGGAGTCGCTCAGAGCTGCCTGCAACAGCGTGAAGCAGCTACTAATAAACATGCATTTGTGCCGTGTGATGGGAGGAACCGTCACTAACTTCCTATTGTTTCATTGATAAAAATGATCTTGGGAGCAGAAGAATATATTAACCGTCTCCTTTGGTTTTCCATCTAGAAGGCTGAAAGACGTTTCTAGAATAGATCAACTTTCTTTCATTCTACGGAATAATGCATGAATGATTATAACACACGCTCTATCTCCCGTTTTTGCTCCACTAGTGGAAAAAGCGTCTGACATTGTAATCACAGCTTGTTGGGTCCTCAGTCTACTGCCGTTCTGGCTTATCACGGTGGTTAAATGTCCATTCTTGTTCGGTGTGATAAATGTTATGGCCATTTCACAGGAACGAAAAAGAGAGACATGTTAAACCAAATATTGCTTCAGATTGTGTCTTTTATTCTCCTTTTATCATCATATCTCAATTTATAGCATAATCATCATTATCAAGACTGTCAGCCTCATTTAACCTCCCTGCTCTCCCGTGATTCTTTGCCGGCAGGTCTGATTGCTGCCTTCTGCTGACTGGTTGATAACGGCTGACTGATTGGCCCTCCCCACGAGGAAGACAATGATATATAGAACAGGGCGACTTGCTCTATATATTAATGAGGAGCTGGCAAAGCTTTGATAAGGCTACAGAATAATCCATCAGCGCGGGAAGGAGCTTGTAAAACTGGGGGAGTGTTTCCTGGGCAGCACCTGGGAAGGAGGTAATGACCCGGTAGCTAAACGGCCTGTCAGCTGTCTCCCCTCCGTTGTAATTAACATCAGATAGCGGCGTATGGATAACGCAAGAAGTTTATCAACCCCAAATCCAGTCCCGTTCCCCCCATGTTGTGTCCACCACTCACGGCATTTTTACAACATATTTAGCAAGCCAGCAATTAATGGCTCATTTTCTTTGGCATTAGGAACTGTTTATCTTCAGAACTGGGCTCTTATCAGAGGCTGTTACCTATGAAAGGCAAGAGGCATGGCGCTTTGTGCTCCGGCTGTTACACTTCCCCAGCAGAGGCAGCTTCGCCATTAGATACAATGCCTTCAGACGGCTACTTGAGTTTGAATGCTCCGCTATTACAGGCATTATAGGAAATTGCTTGTGTTATGTGAAGGGGATTACAGAGGTTCTGGATCAATAACTTCAGTGGGTGTTGGGAGTGATTACAGTGCTCTGTCAATTTCCCCATTCGGCCCTCCGTGTTGATTTACAACACACCTCCTCCTCCTTCACACCAAATCACTCATTTCCTTGGTAAATTCTATATATCTCCATTTACTTCAAGTAGCTGATTTGTGTAAAATAAAACGACTTCCTCTCCTGTGTGTGCAACAGACCTAATCCTATAGAGTAAGAAAAAGTGTAAACACCAGGGAAAGCAAACGCCTCCTGGAGCACAGCGGCCGCCCGCTAAATAGAATAGCTGTAATTGAAATATCTCCACTCCCCAGGCTTTGTTTAGTGTGCAGCGTGCCCTCACCCTGTTTCATTTTTTAATTTGTGGGAAGGAGCCGCGGACCGGCTCTGTCTCCTCAAGTGCAGGAGCCGTGGACCGGAGAGCAGGTCCATTGACTGCTCTGTGCTCACAGAGCGGGAGGCTCGGAGAAACCCAAGCACGAGCTGTGAAACCTCCAGGACCAGTTTGTGGGACTGAGCTAACCCACAAGCTCCCACTCCACACAGGTTCTCAGGCCGTCCCTTTTCCACTTTGTATATATGGGTGAGTGCCTGTGTGGGGGCACGTGTGTCCACGCGTTCGTGTGCGCGCTCGTGTACGCGAGTGTGGAAACTAATGACTTCTATCGATAGGAATCAGGAGGAAAGAGCCCCAAGGCCTGCAGCAAGCAAGTCAGACGTGTAGGAAAGATTTGGGGGCCGGAGTCTGGGATTTCTTCACCACTAGCAGCTGTCTGGCAAATGCCCCCAGTCGCAACAAGGAGCTCTGCCCTCCACACACAGCCTGGGGCAGCGTTTACTCTGGAAACTGGTTTCTGAACCCAAACTTGGCACTTCTATCCACTCTGGCCTCGGAGGTGCTCTTGGGAAGCTGTGCACTTTTCCACAAATAAATAAAACTTACATAAACAAAGCGTTTACAACCCATCCAAGACAGCCCCTCAAAGAACTCCTCCCACCACCAATAATTGTCTAGGGCTCAAATGGACAAATGAATAAAGCCCTAGATTCACCAATCTATTAACGCGCATGATTTCTGGGTACCGAAGCCATTCAAACAACAGACTAGAGAGGAGGAAGGGCTACATGCCATTGTCCATCCTGGCACCAAATGTCCTTTGCATACAAACATACACATTACCCAGCACATCTGTGGCTGCAGTTGCTCATCCACCCCTGCACATTTCTGATATACTTTGTTCAAATTATAAAGCCAGGAGAAAATATAGGATTCTATTAAGAATGCAAAGAAAACAATCTCTATAAACGGTCTATATTCTCTGAAAAGCCCTATTTATCCCTGAGAGCATAATACTACTTAATATGCAATTGAAATCAAAGATCTACAAGCTCTGCCATTTCCCCACCCCCTATAAGTCAGCATCTTTTGATAGCTGCTAGGTTGCTGATGCTCCGGACTCTGTAATNNNNGGGGGGGCACAGGTGACAGATGGACAAAATGCTCTGCTCAGTATCAGCATAGGATCGTGGCAAGGCAGACAAGGACAAGGACCAGCGGACACCCTCCAAGGTAAGGCTGGCACCTTGGCTATGCACACAACAGGGCAGACGCCCGTCCAGCCCTTACTTCCTGTTTCACATGACTAGGTCTGCCCTGGCAGTACTGGGTCTCTTCCTAAGCTTAGTCTCCTGTGTGCCCAGCCACTAAGCATCCATCAGGTTCTAACAGGACAGAGCTGAGAGGTCATCTCAGTTTTATAATAAGACATAGCTCCATGTGGTTTGTGTCAGTGGGTTCCCAAGGAAAGGTTGGGCTAAAATTCTAGTCTGTGGTCCTCTAAAATCAGACATGTTTCAATTCAGGTGTGCACAACAGCTAGCATGGGTGACTCAATTCACGTGGGTATGGAAAGAGGGCCAGGCATGTTCAGAACAGGATCCAGGCCCAGGCGTTTTGGGATACCGCTGGAGAGATGATGTAGAACTTGACAAAAAGTGAAATTGCAATGAAATTTAGGGAGCACACTAACAGAGTGAATGCCTGCCAATCGTCTCAAGTGTTAGTTATTAGCCTCGCAGGCTGTCACCAGGAGGAGAAGCTCGCTTTTAGCTGAGGCAAGAGTGGAACACTGGCGTGCGGGCCCCTCGGTGCTGGCATGCTCTCCTGTGCACCCTCAAGTCCTCACAAGCCCTCCTACAGAGCAGGTGGGGTTGATGGGAAATTCGCGCAGAGATCCGGCACTCTGGCTGACGGATGTCAAGCCACTGTTTGGAAAACTCTGGTTTCAGAGGAGCCATAATTCACTTTAAGTAGCAATCTATAAAAAATGGCAGCATTTAATCCATAAACCCCCGGAGTTATGTCTGACATTATACAAAGGACATTCATACTGCAGAACCATTTTCCAACAACAATTTTTAGAAATACAAATTAAGAATTTATTTACATTTCTGAAGCAGACCTCAAATTCACACAGGAAAACAATACACTCTGACGAAGTTACAGAAGAGACGAATTCACTCACAGTCAACCAGAAAGTCTATTGCCATTTTAATAACGTGACCAAAACAGCTGATAACCACAAACTGAACGTCTGGTGAATTATCAAGGTGAAAATGGAAGGATGAGCCATGAGCCCAAAGTCAGAGTTCACAGAGTGATCTATAGGAAACACAACACAGATCCAAGAAACACAGGCATCAAGCCAGAGACACACAATTGGCAGCTTAGAGAGGGCTGGCTGTAGGCTTACACACCCCATAGGCTTCCCTAACCTGCTTGGCCAGAGGCAGCATGGAGAGACAGGAAGTGAAAAACAGGTACCACCTGCCCGGGTCAAGCTCATCCCACCTCATCAGGGTAAGCACTGTGCTCATCAAGGGTCTCCCCTCCTCCAAGGCGCCCCTCAGTTGGAAGTTTGCATCCCAACAGAGTGAACCCCAGAAGCTTGGAGTTTATCCGTGACAATCTTCCCAGCTCCAGAGAAAGGACCCAGTAATGCCAGTGCCCTGAAGAGACAGCTCTAAACTGCATGGAGGGCGCTGTTCCCAGACAAATGTGACACACTCTGGGCAGTGGAGGGCTTGGTAGGTCTCCTTAGACTCACGATTTTCTACAGCCAAAGCAAACCCACAATAGCTAGGCCGCCCACGGCAGCATGCATTCACCAGGAATTCTCTTCAAACGGGGTGGAAATACGGGCTAGGCTTCACCTGGGTGTCACAGTTTTCCAGGGAGAAAGGAATGTGATTCACACGGAAATGATTAACAGGACCGTTGAAACAGTCTTCTGATGGCTTCAGAGTCCGTGGCACCATTTTGATTTGTTCTCACCACCCTTACCAGCAAGGAGTCCCCAAGGACGCGCTACTCATCAGGCCTGCTGACCAGGTTGGGGGACACCTTCTGGCCCCATGAGCTGAGAGGTTCCTACCCAGCTCTGGACTTTCTCTGTGTTGCTGTTACTTGGACAAATGAGAGGCTAGAAAGGGTCCCCACACACCTAGACCCTCAGCCAGATCCCAGGCTGGCTGTGGTTTGGTACAAAGGGGACAAACTCTTGTGCTCATAGCATATGGCATAGGTGATCTGGCCCTGACTGTCACTTCCGTTCTCTGTATTATAATGTAATATACTGATCAGGACTAAAGGTAAGTGCCCAAGTCTTAATGCTGATACCAACTGGTAAATCTGGTTGATACTTTTTAAAGGTATGTGCGTGTGTTCACGTGCACAAGTGCATATGTGTGAGTAGGCATGTTTTCATGCATAAAGGGAGCTCATGCACATACATAAATGTGGGAGGTCAGAGGTCAAGCATGGCTGTCATTTGCAGAAGCCGTCGACTTTGGTTTCTGAAGCAGGGTCTCTCACTGGGACCTGAGGCATACTGCTTAGATAGACTAGACTGGCTGGCCAGCAAGCCTCAAGCATCCTAGGATTACATGCTCATACACAACACTTCACTTTTTCCGTGGGAGGAGGGATTAAAAAATCAGGTCCTTGTACATAGCAAGCACTCTGCTGACAGAGCAATTTCCTAAGCCCATGGCTGCTACCTTCTAAAGAAAGTGCTTGGTTTTAGCTCGCAGACATTAGTGATGGACAGACGGGAGGAAGTGAGCTGGGGAACTAACAGTTCAGATGAAACTCTTTGAATACTCAGTCTGTATCAAGGCCTGCAGTGGTAGAAGTAGGCCTATTGACGCTAAGGCTGTGAGGACTGTTCACAGGGTATTTGCAGCCTAGTTAGTCTAGGGCGTCTGAAACACTATAACCCAAAGGTGAGACAGACAGGGACAATGATGAAGAGAAAACAGCTGCCTGTGTAAAAATGTTGTTACTTGGTGGGTAGAGTCAACAGGAGGCGGAGAGCGCTTGCCCGGCTTACAAACAGCCCAGAAGCCTTTCTAGACTGCACATGACAAATTCGTTCCCCCTTGCTTTGTAAAGTATCTGATCTCACAGGTTCATATTCTCTTTAGGGTTTTGGTCCTAGCAATACATTGAGAAGGATGGTAATTATTTGGGGTTCCAGTTCTGTTTTATAAGCAAAAGGGTACCCTCATTCTCTCCGATGGTGAATCTGGGCTAACACACTGTTTTCTGGAAACACACTGTTGAGTGCTGAAATCCTCTAAACCCAGGTCCATGGTAAAATCAGTGGCAGCGGGTACAGGATTGACTATGATGTGGTTAAGCTGGGGTCCCGGGCAGCACAGTGTCCTGCAGTCTGGTGCCCATCAAGAGCTGGGTGAGGCCTCCCTCACCTATGGTGACCCCACTCTCCAGGGCACAGCCACCTCCCTGGCAAACATGTCCCAACCCGGTTGGCCAGCTTTTGTTTCTGCTGCCCTCAGCTCTGCCTCTCTGAACCCTGAGATTTCCCTGGGCGGAAGTGGTTGCATGCCTCCTTCCTTTTGTCTCAAGCAGAAGGTTTAATAGCTAAAGTAACTAAAAAGGTCTAACAACAGAAAGGCTCTGGTTTCCAGAGTAACCGTAAAAACAGAGCCAGTCTCCATGGCAAAGAGAGAAGCTATTTGCTTCAGCCTTTTCAGAGTGGAATGAGCTGACAGCTTTCCTATAATCAGCCCCGGTGATTTGTAGCCACTAACTATATTATAATGTTAACTATGGGAGGTCTTCGAAAATACACAGGCAGAAAAAGCGAAATAATGTGGCTGGCTTTTCTCCACTGTCCCATGAATACATTATCAATTTAAGATTTATAAAATAGTCTTTGCTAATGATTGCACCTGAAGCCAGGAGGCGATGTCCATCTCGCAGGTTGCTTTCTGTGGTCCTCTTGGGGTATCTGCATTTCTTTAGAAGTCTAAGTATTTCTCTGCATTCATTTCTAGGAAGGGAGTGAAGCTTGCAACGTGGGTGCATTGGATTTCACCTGCTGTATGCCAAGAGTTCATTATCTAAGACTTGGAGCTATTGTTTCTTTCCAAAATGTGCCAAAAGTATGCTCGCTCTCTCTCTCTCTCTCTCTCTCTCTCTCTCTGTGTGTGT
>LOEQ01001261.1:32092-47433 GCA_001685075.1 Bramus lutescens
GAAGCCCCTCCTCCTGTCCCTCTCCCAGCAGCTCCCACTGCAGTGAAAGCAAATTTCTGCCTCATTGTTAACAGACCCGTGACTGAAGATGAGTCAGCTCCCAGCACAGTTAGCAGGCAGGACGGTGTGGACCTGATTCATCCCTTCCAAAGTGACTCTGAGGGCAGGGAGGGGAGGCTAACTCTTCTACTACCCTGAACTGAGCATGTTCGGTGCGATGGCCCTTCATGCTTCTGCTGCATCTAAACTGCGGCTTTGTACTGTGCTCTCTCTCCCCAGTGTGGACCTCATGGCTGTCCGTGTGCGAGCCGGGACAGTGTCTGTGTGGGTTAACCTCTGTGTGGTAAGGTGCTTACAGAAGGCCTCTTCTCAACCCGCTAGATACCAGTAACAGCCCTGGGGTACCCCTCCACACCGAGAAGCGCTGTACCACATGTGGGGTGCCTGAAAAATCTCTTCACCCTCACCCCTGCCAGGGACTGAACCCTTCTGTTGTTTTCCAGAAAAACTGAATTCTAGGGGTAAATGAAACTGTAAGTATCAGACGTAAGAAAAAAATATGATAGGAAAGGTCAGTAAATAAAATTTTAAAGTCCTTTCTCCCCAGCAAGACTTCAGCCTTCCCTGTGAAGAAGCTTGGGCGGCAAACTCACATTCCTGTGCTTCAACTGAGTGGGAGTTGTGTTGAGAGAACTAACCTTGGCCTACAAAGAGATCTGGCCTTGTTCTGTTCACACGCGGGATCTGTGAAACAGCAGGCAAATCCATGTGCTTTCCACACCAGGCACTGCAAAGCCTAAGACATCGTCACGTTTAGGAGTTAGGTGTGACCACGGAGGAAAGGCCACATGATGAGTTCTCTCTCGCTTTTGGAAGTGGGATCTTAATTTTCAAGAGTGTATCATTTGTTGTATGAATTGTATTGAGGGCTTTATATTTAAATAGACACGGGGTTACCAGGAATACACACATGTTGACATGCGTATGAGCTGCTGACTACTGTCATACTGTAGCACTGAGAATTAACATGGTTACCATGCTGTATTTCCCTCTGACCACCAGCATCCAGGTTTCCATAGCATGCGGTATATATGTAAAAGTTTTACACGTGGACAGATTAACGGCAGGCCCTGAGCCAGGGGCTGGGCAAGGATAAACTATGACTCAGTCCATTCCTTCAAGGAGCTTGCTAACAGGTTGGTGGGGTGGCCCAGACAGTATGACTACAGCTGATGTGTGACCTAGGTATCAGCTCGGCAGAGACCACAGAAGGCCACCAAGGATGGCTGTGTGAATGTGCAATTGAACTGTGTCCCAAGTGCCCCCCAGAAAGACATTGTGGGGACTTCTTTTAAAGGTCCATCCTCATTGGGATAGAGAAAGAGGAGGAGACGGACCCATATTTTGTAAGCTAGGAAGTAGATGGATTGCTGGTGTTAGGTCAGAAAGTGCTGGGGTGTCAGACCTTGGCCAGCTGATAGGAAGTAAGGAGACCTGATATTTCATGGAGGGGTCCATCTGCCAGCTCGGAGCTATGAATCCTGAGAACAGGGCTATGCCAAAGGAGGCAAAATCAAGAGTCTCTCTTAGGGGTGTCAGACCCCCAGATCTCATCCCAACCCAAGCAGGCTGGTGGACACCCTTCCTGCTGCCAGGCTGAGCAACCCTCAAGTAAGTAGAGGCAGGGATGCTGCTCTTGGTCTTCCTTGGCCCTCAATCTAAGAGCTATTGGGCCTTATAAGGACAAGCAGGGGGTGAACCATTTGATTAGATAATGATAAAAAAAAAACTACAGACACTGATACGGAAGTTCCCCACCTTAAAGAAAC
The DNA here is from genome assembly GCA_001685075.1 of Bramus lutescens. Lineage (NCBI taxonomy): Eukaryota > Metazoa > Chordata > Mammalia > Rodentia > Cricetidae > Bramus > Bramus lutescens. The sequence continues at coordinate 33,922 of LOEQ01001261.1, forward strand.
AGCACCACTCTGAGTCATGTGCCCATCAAATACACCACGTGCTTGGGGCTTCCTGGCACGCCATCGCCTTTCAATGTTCCCATCTCACATACAAGCAAACAAGGGGTTCTCTTCAGGTGAGTGAGCAACAACAACAGCATGGAAGACAGGAAAACATGGCATGGGTAAGATATTTACACAGCTGCATCAGAGATCAGACATGAGGTCTTCGTAAACTACGTTATCTTTAAAGATATAAGAGATGGCGCAGGCAAAATGGCTCAGAGGAGAGAGGTGCTTGCTGCCAGGGCAGATGGCCTGAACTCGAGCAATGGAACAGAACAATAGAAGTGACTCCCACAAGTCATGAGATTAAATAAATGCTGACATAAAAAGCCCAGGGGATTAGATAAGAAATGAAAGATGATATAATATTAGGATATCAGCCCCAAAGATCCAAAGTTCAAATAACAGGAATTACAGAAGGAGTTCACAGAGAAATCACCAGAAACTCCAGAAAAGACTCAGGGCACATGCTCCAAACTAAAGAGGCCCAGCAAGTGCCCTAAACATGAGGAGACTGATGGAGAACACCCGTATTTAAACATTTTATCTGATTTTGCTTGGGATTGTAGATAATTGTGGAACTAGTAGAGGAATAAGGACCTTCTAAACGAACTCACACTGAAGAAATTCTGATCTGCTCAACCAGCTTTAGCACACAGAGAAATCTGACCACTCATGAAGAAGAGCAGAGTCCCAGGAGCCCAGAAAAGGCATGAGAAGCCACGCTCTGTGTCCCAGTGGGGAAGATGGTGGCCTTTGGGGGTCATTCTGAACAAAGGCAGCACAAGTCCTTGGGGATTTGATGGAGACATAAGTGTGGACCAGGCAGAGTTAGCTACAAGCCCAGTTCCACAGCTAATATACAAGCATTCTTGGAAGTTAAAATACTGTATCTGAACACCTGCCACATCATCACCATCTATTTAACCATTTGGAGGGGGGAGACAGTGCAGAGGAAGCAGTGTAGACCATTTCTAGACTGGCACCATCGAGAGCGCTTGGCACCTGCAGAGACACCTGGGTTTATCTTGGTTCAGAAAAGCCACTAAACACAGCCACCAATGGCACCAATGTTTAAGCCTCTGTTTCAAACCATTAGAATTTAAAATGCATCATGTATTTAAAGAGTCCAAAGAAGAAAAGACAAGATGCTGAGGTTGGGTCAGTAAGCCAAGGAGGTCCCAGGGAACAGGCATGCCATTTCAAAGCATCACAAGGATTCAGACTTGGTGGCACGTGCCCATCATTGAAGGACTAGGTAGACTGAGGCAGGAAGATGGCCAAGAGTTTGAGACTTTCTTGGGATAGTTTTAGTTAAGTTGTAGGCTACCCTGGGCTATGGAGTAAGACCTTGTCTCAAGAAAACAGAGCAAACAAATTGCACAAGGGACTTGGGTTCAACGTGGAGAATGGGCATCCGACCTGGAATAATATGATGACCTTTACAATGCTCAACATTCACAGGCACAATCTTTCCCATTGCCTGTCACCATGTGGGGACCGGGAGAGTTGAGGATAAGAGAAAAAGTTAGCATTACTGCTAACAGCCAGATATCCTCCCTGCCTTCACAAAGAGCAAATGGCTTTGAACTGTGCTCTCTACTGCGATGATAGGTCAAGCAGAAAAACAATGTCCACACACCAGCAGCATTGAGACGGTGCTTCAGAATGACCACATGACACAGAAGCACGTAGGAACAAAGACGCTGAGAATGGACCGTTATCCAATACTCTCCTGAAGGGAACACAAATAACGTAAAAGCCATATAACAGCCCTACACGCAAACACACATATCTTGCAAAATCACAAGGACCCCATAAAGCGAATTTCCACTGAATCCCTCTAACAACATAGTTCTGTGAGATTCACTGAGTTCACATAAACTGGACATGGGCACACACGTGGGTAAAGAGAACCATGGGAGCCTGCAGTTAAGATACAGCAGTAGCCCAAGCTCAGCGGTGGCCAGAAAGCGAGACTTTAAGGAACAGACAAAAAAGCAGAAACAGAGGCAAACAATGTGCTACTCTTCAACATAATATAGGAATGTGTTTTACGTCGCCTGAGAAAGACCAAACTGTTCCATCAATTCTTCGGAGAAATTGCTAAAGTGCAAACCCTGGCTGTTGCACTTGCGTCACACATCCACGTGAAGTACATGTGGATTTTACTGCCAAGGCAAAGTTGGGAGGACTCGGGGAAATTTCCATAAGAAACATCTGATGTGAAGAAAGTCTGCAAACGTGGAATCACAATAGAAACTAAGGAAAATCTTGATGGACTTGAGTACCTTTTAAGTTAGACAATCAGGAGGACATGTCACATTTGGGAAAACAGCTGAAGTAGACCATCACACCCAAAAGCTACTAAAAATCCCAATATGTAAAAAGTACTTGAAGATCAATAGGAAAAAGCTTTTCGTGGAAGAGTGGACTGTGGCTATCAATAGAGAATACAGGTCAGTAGACAGTCACCTTGTGAAAACCATAGGAAAGCAACTTAAAACCAGATGTTTTCAAAAAGGTCAAATGGCAAACAAACTAAAATCAAATAACAAAAAAGCAAACTCAGATTCTCAAGAGACGGTCTCTTACTTGCTGGTGTCCACGCCTGTGAATTTTCCACAGTGCAGGGGCCTTGGAAACACTGGTCTCCTTTGGCTCAGAATTCCACTTCCACTGAGGAAAGAATCAGAAATCCATACCGAGCTTTAGCCAAACTTCAAACGGCAACTTTTCACTTCAATTAAATCAGGGGAAAACACAAATGTTCATCAGTGGGAAAACTTGCATTGAGTCAGTTTAAGGTATCTGTTTGGCTTTTGTGAATGTCCTGACTAGCTTTATGTCAATTTGATACAAGCTAGGGAGGGAAAGGCGGGAACCTCACTTGAGAGGCATTTTCTTAGTGATTGATAGGAGAGGGCCCAGTCCATGGTGGGTGGTGCTGTCTCTGGGCTGGTGGTCCTGGGTTCTCTAAGAAAGCAGGCTGAGCAAGCCATGAGGAGCAAGTCAGGAAGCAGCACCCCTCCCTGGTCTCTGCATCATCAGCTCCTGCCTCCAGATTCCTGCCCAGTTTGAGTTCCTGTCCTGACTTCCTTCAATGATGGATTGCAGTGTGGAAGGATAAGCCAAACAAACCCTTTCCTCTCCAACTTGCTCTTGGTCCTGGTGTTTCACAGCAGCAAGAGTAACCCTAACAATGACATACCACTGTATGCCACCCAAGGCCACGTCAGGGATGCCCTTATCAAAAACGCAGAGTCCCCACTGCGTATGTGTTTTTGTAACCAGAATGCATTTGCCTTTCCACCTGGAACAGCTGCATTGCATATAAGTTATTAAATAGCAAACTATAGTCGAAGACGGCTCTTTTGTTTCCAGGCCGCCCAGACCCAAATCATCACACAGAAACTGTATTAACTACAACACTGTTTGGCCAATGGCTCAGGTGTATTTCTAGCTAGCTTTTACATCTTAAGTTAACCTATCTCTATTATGTTATATTTTACCACAGGGCTCGAGGTTTGTTATCTCTTGCTCCCTGGGCGGCTACATGGCGTCTGCCTGACTCTGCCTTCTTTCCTCCTCTATCTCTGCTTGGATTTCCCGCCCTGCTATATTCTGCCCTGCCATAGGCCAATGCAGCTTCTTTATTAACCAATGATAATAAAACATATTCACGGCATACAGAGGGGAATCCCACATCAGCAAACCATGAGGAAGACTGCATGTGTCTGAGCACAGGAAAGGGCCCAGCACCAAGGTGGCCGGGATCTGAATGCAGCCAGTGGCTCTTGACACCCAGAGGGAAAGTGGGGACTCCCAGTCTCTGTGCAACATCTACTTTGCTCTCTGATAGATGGGTGTGACCTCCCTACCAAAGGAGCTGTAGGGATGCCAGTTGGGGACACATGAGACTGAGCTGTGTACAACAACTGTGTCAGGATAAGAAGGCTTTGGACACAGAGCGGAAACCAGGGGGATGCAGCAAGCCCAAGCAGTGTGGTGAGGCCACTCACTCCCAGAAATGGCTTCAGCATAGGTCTGGCGCATTGGCTCCAGTGGTGGTATCTACCTTCTCTCGGCCACGAAAGACCTAAACCCTTTTTGCTCATGGTTTTCATTCCCTTTAGTCTTAAGGTCTCTGCTCAGAAGGTAGCAGAACACTTAGGTGTTCTCCATGACCTTTGGCCTATTTACGCAGCCTGTCATACTTAGAGTATGTCATTTGAGAGTGACTCCTCTCTCCTGGTCCTGCCCCAAACTGTTCTTCGGCTGCTTTCCCAGGTGAGCTGTGGCCAAGAGCCCTCTCCACCTGTTCCAAGGGAAAGAAAGAAGCACAGCCTTCAGGTTGGCAGTCCACCAGGAATGTAATGATTTGGAGCAGGACATCCGGGCACTCCGAATGCGCGTGCGTTTCCCCTTGTTTTATACAGGACACAAACTGCTTTCCACACTGTTTTCTGGTCTGGGGCTTTTGTTTGTTTTGTGTGTGTGAGTGTATATGTGGTAGTTTACTGCTTTTTAAATTTTTTTTCCTTTTTGTTTTAAACATCAAATCGCCGTATCTGTGATTAGCTAATGGCCATGAGGACTGTTGTCCCTTGGCAATGTTTTCCCTGTGGATATCTGCCCACACACTTGAGATCTTCCACCACCCTTGGTCCCTAGAAGCTTTGTGACAGACCAAAGGCAGCCCAGCTTTGTCCTCAGCGGGTTTTACACAAACATCTTCTAGGACTATTGTTTCTGTCAACTGTGAGGACTGGTGAGCAGGGGTGGGGCGAGGGGGTAGGGTGAAGGGGTGTGGGAAGGATGGGGCAGAGTGAGGCAGAAGCATGGGGCTTGCCCATGCCAACCTGCACATGTATCCCACGTGCCTATGCACGGCCTGTTTATTTTCCTTTCTTTCCTATTCATTATTTTTAAGTATAAGAACAACAGAACATACGTGTGGCGAGAAACAGCAAACCGTGGGAGTGAGGGCGGTCGAAGCAAAACTCTGCTGAGCGCTCTGGAGTTCAGCTGAGCCCCAGTGGGTCCAGATGTGGGGAGAGGAAGCAGAGATCCCAGGGCTCCCCCAGGAGGGCAGCTGCTCAGATAACCCCAAGTGTAGCACCCAGGCCACTTCCCCATGACACCTTTGAAGCTGGGGCCTCTGCAAGGCCTCTTCAAGGACCAAGGAAGCACCTATTTTATGTATTTTTATTATTTTTCATTATGCAGGCTATATTGCAAAACTTTTTGGCCTTCCAAGAAACGCCCCACTTCTAGTTGCATGATAGGAAGGTGTGTGATGGAAAGGTGAGTGATGGGAAGGGTGCATGATGGGAAGGTGCGTGACAGGAAGGGTGCGTGACAGGAAGGGTGCGTGACGGGAAAGGTGCATGATGGGAAGGGTGAGTGATGGGAAGGGTATATGACGGGAAGGATGCGTGAATGGAAAGATGCATGACGGGAAGGGTGCATGATGGGAAAGGTGCGTGACGGGAAGGTGCATGACAGGAAGGGTGCATGATGGGAAGGGTGCTAGATAGGAAAGGTGTGTGATGGAAAGAATGGCCTACTGAGAATGCGGTGGTCTGAGAAGCAAAGGTCTTCACAGTGAAACATCTAGTAACTTTATTTGCAGCTTGTTTATTTATTCTGTGTCGGCACGTGTCTATGTATGTATTGCACATGCCATGGTGCGTGCATGGAGGCCAGAGGACAACTTTCCGAGGTTCTCTCCTGTCATGTGGGCGCCGGGGATTGAACTAACACTGTCAGGCTTGGTGAAAATGCCTTTACCAGTGTGAGCCATCTTGTCAGCCCAGGCTTAATAGCGTTAATAGAAAGATTAAGGCCCAGGCTAGACACAGCTGAAGGGTGAATTATGATTGGTTGACATTCTTCAGTTCTCACTAGCCTCTGCAAAATGGAGCAAATAGTGGGAAAAATAAAAATAGAAACTTAATAGACACATTGGCTGGCCAAACAGCCTCAGTTTCAACGAGGGAACCTGTCTTGGAACAATAAGGTAGAGAGTGAAGACCCTTGATGTCCTTCTCTGGCCTTTGCATGTTCTCAACACATACGTGAGCATCACAGACACCACTGGGGAATATAGATGGTGATGAGACCTTTATGTAAATCCACCGGGACAGAGAGTAGATCTGGGGAGGATGAAATAGTAATTGGGGAAAATGGGTGCCCAACTGTGACAGAGGACACAGAGATGCTTTCTTCAAAGGACAAAGGAGACAGAGATATGAACCCAAGACTGTCAATCAGTTAAATGTAATTATCAAAACTCACGATAGAACAAAGCCATTTAAAAAAAAAACCTTGGTTGACCTTTATTAAAGGTGTTTTATGGGGTAAACTTTAGGGAGAAAATCCCAGAAATATGTGTGTGAGATTTAAGAAGGGATGTTCATCCCATAAAACTACATGAGTGAAACCTCAACAAATACAAGCTACATAAATGACAACCTATAATTTATGAGTTTAAAACAATACAGAATGAAGAAACAACCTACACACCTACTACAGTTTATACTGAAGGTACATTTCTTGATAGGTGCGAAGAAGGGTCAGTGTTGGCTATATATTTCAGGTCATGTGACTCCAGCTAATTGATGTTCCTAAGCAACAAGCAACATCACAGATGTAGTACATTACTACACCGCAGAATTATTTCCAGGTCAGACTGGGAAATAAGACAGGGAGAAAAATCATCTAAGTGCTCTGTTAAGGAGAACAGAGCAGAATAAGAAATCTTCATAAGGGCAGTAGAGACAGGACACATGAACTCCGTCAGAAGACAGGTCTACCAGGCTTACAGCAAGTGTCAACAGTGAGCTCCCTATCTGATGGACTGGACTGCAAATCCCAGGCGCGTGTTAATTACAAGGGATGAGAGCTACAGTGTAGTTGGAGGCCGCTTGTTCGTTCCCAGCTGCCCAGACCACAAAATAATTACACAGAAACTATATTATTTGCAATACTGTTTGGCCAGTAGCTTAAGCATATTTTTAGCTAGCTTGTATCTTAAACTGACCCATTTCTATTGTTTTATATTTTACCACAAGGCTCATGTCCTACTGGCAAGGTTCCAGCTGGTGGCTCATGTCTTTCTCCTCTGACAGCTCTATGGCTTCTCCCTGACTCTGCCTACTCTCTCTATATATGTTTTTTTCAGCCTGGCTATATTCTGTTAAGCCATTGGCCGAAAGCAACCTCTTTATTCATTAACCGATAAAAGCAACACATATACTGAACGACTTCCCACATCAGTACAGCATATAGGAAAGAGGTGACAGAGGAGAGTTGAAGCAGACTCATAAGTGTTAGGAAAAATGCTTTAAGATAGAAGAAATACGAGATATTCCAGTTATAACATGGTGGAGGCTGGAGAGCTGGCTCAGAGATACAGAGAACTGCCCGTTCTTTCCAGAAGACCCTGGTTTAATTCCCAGCACCCACATGGTGGCTCACAGTTATCTGTAACTCAGTTCTGGGGATCTGGCGCCCTCTTCTGTCCTCTGTGGACCTCCATGGGCACATGCGTGCATGCGCGCACACATACTCTCCTACACAAATTAAATGATAAAAAAGACTCTTTGATAAAGTAAAGTGCTAGAAATCAATGAACTACCAGAATAGCAGGACAAGCCTAACACAGTTAAAGAAGGGAAATGGTAAGAATAAAAATAATTCAGTTAAAAATAAAGTGCCAACAAAGCCAGAATTGTATTCTTTGAAAAAGACATAAAATTAACCAATTCCTAGAAGACTATGAGGTAAAACCTCAGTGGAGGCACAGCTGGCGCACAATGTGTACTCGCACACAATAGGTAGCAATGCGTGTACAAGAGACACCGAAAACATCAGAGTCAAACCAGAAAAGCTTACAACTGTCAACTTGAGGAGAATGTGAAAAGCAAACTCCTTCCACAGAACAAATGATTGAAGGGGCCCCCAAAGGCTGAGAGGCCCAGTAGCGATTATACAGCTTGGATAATGGTTTAAAATCTGCCTCCAAAAGGAAAGCAGGCTTGTGAACCCTGCCAAGAATCACATGACGTCACCACACAGCTCTTTCCTATATGTATATCTGGAAAACTGATCTTCTCAAGCAGAGTACCCATCTGGAAAGAAACTGTTTTAGAATTTATGCTGTTTTTGTGGCACAGGCCAGTAGGTATATACTGATAGGTTGAGGCAGGAGGATTTCAAGTTTGAGGTCAACCTGGGCTATACTTTTATGTATGACTCACACCTATAATCACAACATGTGAAGGCTGAGGCAGGAGGATTGCCACAAGTATTAGGCTGGCCTGAAATAAGCGTCTCTCTTAAAGCAAGAGTTAGCTGGGCAGTGGTGTTGCACGCCTTTAATCCCTAGCACTCAGGAATCAGAGGGAGGCAGATCTCTATGAGTTCAAGTCCAGCCTGCTCTACAAAGCGAGTTTCAGGGAAGTCAGGGCTGTTACACAAAGAAATCTTGTCTCAAAAAAACAAACAAACAAAAAGAGAAAATTGAAAAATGAAAAATAAAATTTAGGTTGGGTGTAAAAGACAGTAAATTTCTGGCATTTTTCCTTCCTATAAGACACTTTGTCCCCGCCATGCCACCATTTGTGGAATTTCCTGTGATCTCAAGTGTTAGAGTTGCTTGATGTGGGATGCCCCTCTATATGCTGTGAGTATGTTTTATTACCATTGGTTAATAAAGAAGCAGCTTTAGTTTATGGCAGGGCAGAATATAAATAGGCAGGAAATCCAAGCAGAGAGAGAGGGAGAGAAAGAAGGCAGAGTTGAGGAAGAATCCAGCAGTCACCTGAGAAACAATATGTGAGGTAACAAACCATAAGCCTCATGACAAAATATAAACTAATAGAAATGGGTTAATTTAGGTTGTAAGAGCTAGTTAATAATAAGCCTGAGCTAATGGCCAAACAGCATATAATTAATATCAAGCCTCTGAGTGGTTATTTTAAAAGTGGCTATGGGATCAGGCAGGAAGAGTAACCTCCATTTACAGTTGCTTTTTACTTTTAATTCTAAAAGTTATTAGCAAGAGACCCTTAGACTTGCAAAGACCCTGTTGCTTATTGTGTTGAGTAAGACTGTGTTTGGGGGCTGGGTTTTTCTTCTCATTCCCCAAACAAGGCCAAAGCAAGCGAATCAACAGAAGCATACCTAAAAAGTCTGTTCAGTGAACATCTCCAAAGAATACTGACTTTGACAGTGAGCCATGGTGTGGGTGGACAGACACACTGTCAGGGGACAGCGGCCACAGGGAGGTTCTCAGCGGTCATTGACAATGGCTTGCTGGCTCAGGGAAAGTAGGTGACGGGACAGGATCTGACAGTCACGTAAGCTTTGTTTTTCTGTTGAGAAGGCAAAAGCTACAGGGGGACTCGCCTTCTGAACCTGTGGAGGCCTGAGCACTCAATTAAGCATCACGGTGTTATCATTTTCAAAGCATCCATGATTCTGCATCTTTGGGTTGATGTTCAGCCAGCATGAGGGTAACAAGGAAGCAAGACGCAAGCTCCTGAGTTCAGCTGTGCTCAGCTGAGCTGAGACTGCATTACAAACAAGTCTGTGTACTTTCAGGAATCAGAGAGCCCAGTAACTCCTGAGACCTCCCTCCCAGGATAAAGCCACACAGATGTGGAGACGTGCTATCCTGATGCAGCACCCTGAGTGTGTACCCCCACAGACCTGGCCCCAAGATGCAACCCTGCCTCCCTCCCTCCTTCCTCCATGGAGAGCTGCAGCATGAGACCGCTGTGAGGTCCAGGGTCACAATGTCCCTTCCATTCACTAGCTGAGCAGCCCTGTGCAGTTTAAAAGTTTACCTTATCAAAGTTTCCTCACATGTATAGCTGCTGTAAATACCAAATGAAATCATGTCTGAGAAGAGCCTGGCTCGGTGATTGATTGACACAGAACTCGAAGTCAGTAAATGGCATCCCTCCTTGGTATGACACGTTCTTATGAAGCAGTCTCTAGAACACATTCCCCATCAGTCCCTGCTACCAGGCATTTTATCAATTGTTGCTGCGCTAGCCTGGGTCTTTCGGTCCTTCTGTAGATTATAACCCCTGGACAGAGGTGCGGCTATGATTCCCGGAGGCGTGGAAGGTAGGAACCCCATGCCTTCTAGGCTACACGAGGCTTGGCTCCAACAGCAAAAAAAAAAGCTATCTGGTGCTTCTGAGCAGAGGGGTAAGAAATCTCTCTCTTCAGAGGGCCTGAGCGACTGTGGAGAGGAGATGGGTGGCACAGAGACTGTCAGAGAGAGGCGAGGTGGTCACTGGAGAAGCACACAGCTGCTGGAGGAGGTGACGCCTGAAGTGGAGCCACGGCTGCAGAAGCAGCATCTGAGGCTGCTCAGATGAGCAGGGACGGGCACCTAAGCAAAGCGCCGTGATGGGGGCTGATAAAACTTCCTAGAGTTGATGGCAGACTACCTGGCCACACCTTCCACCCGCACACAAGCCTGCATTCCAGTGCTGGGTCAGGTTCACCTAAGAGCCTGTAGCAGAAACCAAGTGGCCTCTTGGCCCTCAGCCTCACCAGGGGACACATGGCTTGGAAATGGAATTCTGGGAGGTCTGAGCACACAATAAAAGGTCAAGGTGGAATCAGACTCCTCCCTTGCTGGCTGTTGGGAACCAGTGTGAGAGCGGAAGTGTCTAGAATGTGAGACAGTCCCACAGACCCCTAGTTTTGATCCCCCAGCTGCTGGAGCTGTTTTAGAAGAGATGGAAACTGTTAGGAGGCGGGGCCTGGCTGAAGGAAGTGCGTCACTGCTTTGAGATTGCACAACCTGGCCCCACTTCCAGTTTTGTTCTGCCAGGCTGCAAAGGAATCCAGACTACTACATGCACCAGCCGCCATGAAGCTGCCTGCCCCACGTCTTCCCCGCCATGATGAACTGTATCCTTGAATGGTGAGCTGAAAGAAACCTTTCTGTATTTCTCGGGAATTTAGTCACAGGAAGGGGAACACGTACAGTGAGGAAGAGCCAGTCCAATCCAGGCTAAGGGTGTAATAGAAAAGGTGCCCCCAGTAGGGGCAATCCTACCAAGAGCTACAGGGCACCTAGGTCTCAGGCAGCCCATGAGTCACCAGCGTCTGCACCCCCAGCAGCTTGCTAGAGACCAGACAAGATCCCCGGCCTCAGCCAAAGCCCGAATCACGAGCTGTGTTTGAACCAGGTGTTCAGCCAGGTGGGACTCTTGTGCACATTTGGATTTCAGGGAACAGCTTGGAGGAGATTCTCACTAAATGCCAAGAGATGTGGTCAGATTATGTGAGGAGGGCAAATGTTCTCGGGTTACGGCAGGGTGAGATGCCCATGCTTGTGGTGGTAGGGTGGGCACCGTTATGGAGGATGCTGGCATTTGTTCCATGTGGCGNGGCCACTCCGAGCCAGTGAGTCCCGGAAGTGACTCACAGTGTTCCCCTCCTCTCGCCTGCCAGTGGGGCTTTGTGTGATTTTCTTTATATAGATTTTGTGTATAGATGAGGAAAGTCAGGGCCCCGGGGTAATTATATATACCACCTCCTACCCTCATAACCCTGGCACTCCGTAAATGTCAAAACAATAATAATAAAAAAAAAACAAGTCACAGAGAAAACAGGGCTTTCGACGATAAGGCCCCCTTCACCTCTGCCCTGAGGAGCCCCATGCGGGAAGGAGAGAGGGGAAGGTCCTGTGTCTACAGGCTGCTCACCCCGGTCTCTTCTACAAGTCTCTGCGTAGCACTGCCCAGACCTAGAGTTTTCTATTGTTCCGAATCCACCGTTCAGCCCTTCCCTAAGAAGTCAGCGTACATCCTACACTTCCGAAGAGCTGCACCCATTGGTCCCGTAGCTATCTATTTAAAACGAAGTCAGGGTTGGAGCTAACATTGGAACTCAGCTAATGGATGTGTGGGTAAGCTTTCTCAGACAGAAGTGTCAGCCCCCCTTCAAAACGAAATGATGAGCCTAGGTACAAAATTACCCAACATTTGGGGGTGATTCTGAACAGTTTGACTTCATGTTATGCCGCAGGAACCGATATCCCTGGCTCTCATTTCCTCAGATCCATGACTTTTGTGGAGAAACTGGCCCAGGGAATTTAACTGAAAGAATAAGGCAATCACAATAAGCACAGGATGCTCTCATAAACAGATATGAAAACATTTTTTGCTCTGGGCCTGAAAACTTGTTTAGAACCCTGTTAATATCCAGCAAGGATGATTCAATGGCTGCAGGCCTAAAATGAGGCTAAGCTGAGCTAAGAAAGTGTGGGTGCTATGCTTGGGGTGCCATCTTGGGTAGGAGATCATGAGACTCTGGCCAGCAGTGGCCCCATGACTAAGCAGAGAGGACCGATAGCATCATCTCCTAGGACCCCTTTGGTCAGTGGGTGGGACAACAGCTTTTCAGTACCAACAGTGGAGGCTGAGAGACAGCTCAGTCAGTAGTGCACTTGCTGCATCAGCAAGAGAGCATGGTTGTGGGTCCCTAGCAACCACATATAAAGCTGGGTGTGGCAAGGCATGCTGGGAAGGAAGAAACAGACTTTTACCTGGAGCTCCCTGGCCACCCAGCCTGGCCAAAGCAATGAGCTCTGCGTTCAGGGAGAAATCCTTTCTTAGAAAGGAAGGTGGAAAGCGATTAGGAGGGTGTCCAATGTCAACATCTGGCTACCATAGGCACACTAACACATGTGCAAATATATGTGTATGCGTACACACAGACATCAGAAGCTTGAAAGAAAAATCAGTGTATACAAGCTTAGGGTTCACCTACCTTTCTCCACTCCTACTTTTTTAGTTTCTAGAGACAGGGTTTCTCTGTGTAACTGCCATGGCTGTCCTGAAACTCACTCATGTAGACCAGGCTGGTCTTGAACTCACGGAGATCCACCTGCCCCTGACTCCCAAGTGCTGGGATTAAAGGCGTGCGCCACCACTGCCCCATCTTTTTCTCTAGTCTTACACAGTCTAGGATCCAAAACTAGGCTGCCTCTCAATTTCAAGCTGGATCTTCCCACATCAAACAAGGCAATCAAAACAATCCCCCATAGCCACGTCCACAGGTCAGTTTGATTGAGGCAATCCCTCACTGAGACTATCTCCCCAGAGGGTTCTAGGTCATACAACTAGATACAACTAGCCATGGTGATGTGCTGACCAGCCTCTACGTATCTCAGTACCCACCAAGTTTAGAATACCAATACACCAACACGTGTGGGCAGCTCATGCTGAGTCACAGCTTTGAAAGTTTAAGGAAGTTTACCACAGTGCTTCCCTTGTCTTTGCGCTTGGCTCTGCCAGGAACCGGTCATGTCACCCCATCTCTAGCCCTCTCTCACAGTGTGCTGGTTAGCTACAGTTAGCTCCTCACAGTGTGCTGGTTAGCTACAGTTAGCTCCTCACAGTGTGCTGGTTAGCTACAGTTAGCTCCTCACAG
>LOEQ01001261.1:65551-80425 GCA_001685075.1 Bramus lutescens
AAGAAGACAGAAACGCATTTCCAACTCTCTCCCTCCCCTCAGCCAGCAACTGCTCTTTACAGAACGGACCTCCCCATCAGCCCGGCTGTCACACTCCCAGCAGGTCTCTGGTTCCCAGATGTTAAATGGGGACACATTTTTGGCCTCAGGGGGACCAAAAGCCCGTACTCTTTACCTACCAAACAACTGTAGACAACCGCTGTGGGAAGAGGAGACAAGGGCCACGTGTGCCTTTAAAAGTCCCATGTGGGTGTCTCAGGAGCCCTGTTGTTCTCCCTACAAGGTTAGAGATCTAGGAGGGCACCCACATTTGAGGGACTCTTCCAGGAATGTGCACAGAACTCTTTTGGACAGACTAGGGTGGTAAGGATGTCTTATATGCAGAAGAGAAAGATCAGAGATGTCCAAAGGGCCATAGAACCACAGATTCCCAGGCGAGGGCCCAGAAGTCAGAGACTGCTGGGGCGTCAACACTGGGAGCATTGTTGGTGTGTCCAAGCCCTTCCCACCCCCACCCAGGATGCAGGAAGACAAGGTGTAAGCCATCGCAAGCCACTCTGGTTAGACTGTATGCATTTGTCATCCCTGAAGCCCTTGTCAGACGTGTTCCAACAACTGAGGCATGCTTTTGTAACAGAATTTTAAAACGTGAGAGATAAAGCAAAAAGAGAAAGAAAATTATATCCTTCTGGCTGAGGAAGCCATGGATTCTGTAGCTTTCACTACAAACCAGCTCTTCAGTCCTCAGACCAGGCTCCTTCACAGGAAGTCTAGAGAGCAGGGGACGAGAGACATGAAGGAGGGAGTGCACAGTGTGAATTTCATACATGGCCCCGCCCAAACTCAAGACCCCTGAGCAATGACCAGAGTGAGGAAGTGGTTCTGAACCAGAGTGAGGAAGCCTTCCTAATGCTGTGACCCATTAATGCAGTTAGTTCCTCATGTTGCGGAGATCCCCAACCACAAAATTATTTCATTGCGGCTTCATGATAAATTGTGCTACTGTTGTGAATTGTAATGTAAATATCTGCTTTGTGACCCCCAAAGGGCTCATGAGCCATGGGTTTAGCTCAGGAAGGGGATTATAGCTGGCCTTCTGCAGGCACCACCCATAGGGCAACATGCCACCCACTGCCAGCTCCATCTCTCAACATCCTAGAAGCAAGGTGCTGAGGACCCAGTCAGAGCTTCCTGCACCCCACACTGTCCTCTGAACCCCATGCTGACTCCCACTCTGTGTTACGCCATTGCCAATCGATTTCCACACGTGCAGGAGGACAAGAGAAAGGTGTCATACGGGCCGAGGAAAATGGGGGTAATTTTCAATAAGTGGTTTTATGTGGCCGAATGTGTGCACTGTAGAGCAAGCCCAGCAATGTGGGAATAAACAAATCAGCCCTCACAGGCTGGCATGACAGCCTGAGGCCAGCATTCACCTGTGCCAACTCCACATGACCACAGGCCTTGCCAGAAAATAAGTGGCTGCATCCCACTTCTAGACAGAACCCCATCCCTATGTTCCCACCTGGAAGATCTGCCAAGGAGAGATTTTGCTTCCTTCCTCCATTGGAAGCAGGGTCTGTTTAAAGCCCTCCCTTAAGGCAATGAATCCCCTGTGTTTCCAAAGGGACCGCCCAGTCTCCTACAGCGTGCCCAAACAACCAGAGTCACAGCCCCGAGCTCTGCAGTGGAACAGACCTGGGAGTGAGGTCTCCAGGAAGCAGCTGTGATGTTGTGATTTCTGAGACAGACACATGCAGACAGTGAGGGCGACCTATGACACTGGGGTGATTCATATAGCAACCGAATAACACAAAGAGCATGGCCAGGGCCCTCAGCTGCTCAGGAAAAGGTCTGGTGTCTCCTGATAGGTGGCATGAGGTGTGTCGAGGCAGCAAGGGCACCAGACTACCTATGAGTTCACAGCTCTTCATACCAGCTGTGTGGCAGATCCCATGGGGTGCCTGCCAAGGTCACTGCTGTGGGACACAGAACCCCAGCTCCTGCTTAGACTCTGCACGTTTCTTCTCTGAAGTGAACAATGAGAGACTGGGGGTCTCTGAGTGAGGTCCTCTAGGACTCAAGAGAGTTCCACATCCACAGGGGGCCACCATGGTCCACTTAGAGCCGTGATGGCCACCACAGATGGTAACAACTACAGCTGACTGTAGCAGCCACCACAGAAGGAAGAGCAATCACCAGGGCTACCCAAAAAGGTTTAGGGAAACAAGAGAGCTCTGGGCCTCCCAGTAGAACCCGCAAATGTCAACTAATTAATATTTGGGCCATTTTACTATATTGTGTTTTTATTGAAGGGAACTGAAGCACAGAACTGAAAGGTTATAAGAAAATACATCAAAACTGGACCCCAGCAGACTGAAGAGTGTGTTGTTTCTGTGTGTCCAGGGTGACCTCATCTTCAGGAGGGGCGTGGTAGGGGACGTTGATCTTAACAGTTTTTAAAATGTCATTGTCTCACTTTTCCTCAGAAAGCAAGGTGAGGATTCATTCTGGATAGACACCTTTTCAAAGGTGCTGGTAAAACACTAAGGGATTTCCCATGCAGGAAAATGACAGCATTTCCATCACAAATATGCTAATATGCAGGATACCTGTTGGCACCTCACCCCCCCACACACACACACACACTCACACTCAAACTGGGTGGCTGGCCCCATTAAGAGCATCTTGTTGTTGAAAGAGGTTTTATGTTTTTCTCATAAAGCAAGATAAGCAGCATCTTAAAAGATCATATATTCCATAAATAGAACAATTCTTAATATAAATTTTACCCCAGTAGCTAGAGTACTGAACCCTCCGGGATTGCTTAATTGTCTTACGAAGAAACGTGACAGAGAACCTCTCTCTCCTCTTTGAAAACGTGCACACCTTCTCCCTGTTTGCCACTGAACAGATCTCAAAGAAGCCTCTTCAAGGTCAAGGGCGGAGGAGGGAAGAGCCACCCAAACACAACAAGATCTTGAAGTTGCCTGAACCACCACTTTATAAATGATTCCCGCCACAGCCAGGTGACAACACAGCCCTGGAGTCTGCAGAGGGAGACAGAAGACTTCCAAGTCCCTGGGTCCTTAGTGTGGACGGTTGTGTGAAGTGTGCCACAGCTTACTGATCTGCTCTTCCTCACAACCTCTAATTGCATCTTGGTTAAAAGTAAAGATAGTTTTACTTGCAACAACTTGCATTTTTACCTTGTGGATTAGCTTTCTCCTTCAACTCCAAGGCACACACACGTGCACACACACACACACACACACACACACACTTGATTCACAGAAGGCCTCCAGCTGCTACCCAGGCACACAGGGACACTGAGATGTTATTGATTACTGAGTGTAGCCTAAAGGTCCTCGCCACTGCCTCGCAGCGACTATCTGTGATGATTTTGATACAGTGTATCAAATGAGCATTTCCTGACCAGAGCAAATGATGGAACACTTTTCAGCACCTTTGCCCCATGGGTAAGGAACGGTTTGCTCCACCCAGCTTTCTGAACAGGATGATGAAATAGGAATGTTTTAACATCCATAATCCCTGAATTCAGGCTGCTGCTGGTGGCATCAGAGAAGGATCTTGGATCTTGGCGACAAAGATATCCAGAGTGAGTCAAGTTAGGAGCTTCACCTTCCTCACCCTGGCTGAGTCTACCTATTTGGTAGCTTCCAGGGCTCAGGCTTCAGTTAAAGTCAGCCATGTCCTTGGGAAGGAGAACCTCACCTCTCAGACCTGTCCACCTTCCTCTCTGGGCTCCAGTCACAGAAACAGAGAAGAAAGTCTGCAGCCTGTGGGTTATGCTCAAAGCAAACACAAGGACATGGGGGCAGACCCAAGGCAGAAGGCTGTGTGGTGGGTAGGACACATCTCATCCCAGCCCATTTCACCTTGCTCCAATCCAGTCCTTCCCCTCCCCTAGCCCAGCCCGGAGACCCAGAGCCCCAGAAGCTATAACACTGGCGTTATGCAGAGTGGAATCATCCCCAGGCCTGGCAGGCAAGCGTCTCTCTTCAGGGGAAGCAAGATTAATCAGTTCAACGATACTGTCCTGATTAAACAATGAGGCGCCCTGGGGCTCCACGTCTGTCCCAAGGAGGAGAATCATCATAACTAATTCGCCGAACCCCACAGCTCCCTCGGGGGCAAACTACCTTTTAATTTCTCTCCCTAAAGACTAATTCCATTGTTGTGGAGCCGGTATCATAACAACTGTAAACTAATCACCAGTCATTCCCCAGCTCTCTGACCTTTCCTGTCACCCAATTCAGTTTCCCAAAGACGCTTTTGGAACCTGATATTTGAATCTCACAGTCAAGGGAAAACAGTGGGAGAATGAACGCAGCAGGTTGACTGTAGAACTTCCACACGGGGGAAAAGCCCGAAATGACTTCCTTTTATTAAACATGGTCTCCTCTGTTTTGGCAGGCGTGAAAGCAAGAGAGAGGGCTGTTGTCACAACCCAGCAACAAACTGGAGAAGCAGGTGGCCCTGGCTACAACCTCCCCCTGAATGGGCAGCCCCATGCACAGACAGGTATGGCTACTTCGGTCTTGGAGGATCTCAGGTTTGGGCATCTCCTTTCACAGATGATTAGGTGATTTAAACAGTTCCTGGGCCCAGAAGTCAGAGGTTAAACCCTGGCAGTCTGTGTTCTTTGAGCCCTAAGGAGGCCTCCCCTAAGCTTCTCTTGGTGATGTATGGTCTCTGGGATGGTGAGATCATAGCTTCAACCCTCTCTCCATGCATTCCCTGTGTGCCTCTGAGCTGTGCAAGCTTCTCCTTTACAAAAGGACACCGGTCACTTCGGATGGGGGGGAGGCACTACCCAGGACAACCCCATCCTAACTCTTGACACCTGTCCTGAAATCATAGCAAGCATCGTGTTTTCTGTGCCACCTGTCCCTCAGCAGGATGGCTCCACAGACAGATGAGGGGTTACAGCCTGAGGGGTGAGTCTCCTTAGGCCCAGAGCCAGCAGAGCTGAGCCCTCCTCAGGAATAGTTGCCTCAGGAGCTAGGCTCTGTCCAAACCTCCCACATCTTCCCATATGCAAAACTTGTCTCTGGAGGACATTGGTCCAGGGGGCACAAGGCTTCATCAGGTGAGGGGCTTCATCGGTCCCCCAAGGCTTTGACTCTGACCCCTGAGCCTCAGGACCCCAGTGCAGTGGCTGCAGTCTGAGGGAATGCCTCTAAGTCTTTCTGACTCCCAGACCACACATGGGGCTTTTCTTTACGATCCATCCCATCTCAGCTGGGTGGTGTTGGCGCACACCTTTAATCCCAGCCAGCACTCAGGAGACAGAGGCAGGCAGATCTCTGTGAGTTCGAGGCCAGCCTGGTCTACATGAGCTAGTTTCCAGAACAGGCTCCAAAGCTATAGAGAAACCCTGCCTTAAAACAAAACAAAACAAAAAAACCAACCAAACAACAACAACAACAAAATCATCCCATCTCATGAGTGTGCACTGACCTGAGCATGTGATGTTCAGCTCATGAGCAGTGTCCTCTTCCTCCCCTCTTCATCCCCAAGGCTGCAGAGGTCTCTGTGTCTCCCACAGCACAGAGCTCAGTGAGATGTAGAGTCACACCTGACTGGTGATGTGAGCCCTAGACACTGTGACCAGTGGTCTTGGCTGCCCCTCTGCTGAAAGAGAAGATCAAGTGATTCCAGCCCTGAACAGGGCATCATGCCAACCTCCTTTATCCCAGGGCTGAGAGAGGGAGGATCAGTGAGAAGTGTGGCAGTTGCTGCACAGGTCAGCTGGACACAGACGCACAGGGATCCCCAGTTTCTGGCTTGTGCACAGAGTGATCGGAGTTTGCGTCTGGGCCCCAGGCCAGCCCTGACTCCCATCCACTGACATGTGCTCTGACCCGCTCCCATGCCTCGGTCTTGCTTCTGCCCCACCACGGGCATCATAGATGGAATAGTCCACATTTGAGTCAATAGTCCTTTTGAGTCTGGTTTATCCCATGTGGCAAAAGGAATGTGGATCAGAATTCCATTTCTTCCTGTGACTGGATAACATTCTACCATGTGGTTTCAATATACATGTCTGTTCAGGTAGGCGTGTCGAAGCCTTGCCTTTTGGCTCTTGAGAACAGGGGAGCATGCGTGTGTCCTGTTTGTGTGGTGAAGAACCCATGAATCCACATTGAATCCCTTGGGGAACATTAGCAGGTTCCATCTGCTGCAGAAGCACTGTAACCTGGCCAGGTTAACAACTCAGTGTCACCACAGGGCACTTTTTGCTCTTTTGCTGCTCATTTCTGCTCTCTTGTTTCAGCTGCTTATCCAGCCACAAGAAAGGAATGGAGTTCTGGCCCGGGCCACGACGTGCGTGGATCCTAGGCCCGGTGAGGAACGTCCACAGTGGTGTGCAGGAGAGCATATGCCTACAGCCTTACAGACGTCTGGAAAGAAGAAGCTGGGAGTATTGGCTAGGGACCAGAGGCACTGTTCATGAGAGGCTGGCTTATGCTAGTACGTGGTCCTCCCCATCCTCACCCCTACATACACGCGCATGCACAGATACATGCACACACATATACCCACGCACACATATGCACGCATGCACGCACACACACGCATGTACACACGCATACAAACATGCACATGCACACACACATACACTTTCTTTAATTACCCAGAATGAAATGGTCAAAATGTGACTCCGCAGTGAAGAAGATAAGAGATGTCATTGGTTTACTCTACCCAGTGCAGCATTCCTTATTGATTGGCGTGACATTTTACCGTCAGCCGGCCACCTTCAAAGGCCTCTCTGAATTGAGTCAGATGCACTGGTGGCTTGCCTCCTGGTTGGGGANAGAGGCTGTGCCATTTGTAGCCAGAGCCATTGAAGCACCCAGGGAGGAGGGGCCTCCTCTTAGCCAGCCTCAAGAATCACTGGCGTCTCTAGTCACACCTGGATTACACAGGCTCAGCTGATCAGGGTCAGGCACAGAGTTCCAGTGCCCACCTAGAGCAGGTCACAGACGCTTGTCCCTCATTACAGGAAAGGACTCCTCAGGCTAGCAACACACAGGGGCAATGGAAATCAGAAGAAAAGAGAATCTCAGTAAGAGATCTGCATGGTTTATCTTAGAATTAAACCCTGTTTTCTGCTCCAGTGAAAATGCAGAATTCCCTGTGCAGATGTCCCCCTCAACCTGCCGTAGTTCCTGCTCCACTGTGGCTGCATTGAGAACAGTTTTAGACAGTCAGCCACCAAATTACTAGAATAAGCAAATGGAGTACAGACACCGGGATCTGAAGGGAACCAATGGGCAATGGTAGAATTCCTTCAGGGATTGAGAGGTCCTCACTGCTAGGGACATGTCCCTCCACATCCACAAGGCTCAGAGACACCATGAAGGTGGGGAAGCCAGAGCCTCGTCTGTTCCCTAGTACTGCCATAACAGCCTTGCCTTCTACAGTGACCCTCCTGATAGCCAGGGTCTACAGTATGGCTAACCACATGGAAGTCAGGATAAACCACAGTCAACCACCAAGGGGCCAAGGTCTACCATCAGCGAACCATCTGGGGCCAAGTCTGAGGAGGTGAGTGTTCTTACATCTGGTCTAGTCCACCCAACTTTGTCCTGACCTGGAAGACTATCCATGCCCAGAACACAAAAGAAGACCTCTGTGGCCAGTTGACATAGTGGTCAGGGACCTAGCCCATTTGATCCAGCAGATGTCCGTGCCTCTGGGGTCCAGGCTGTGTGTCAGAGCATGACCTTCTCAGAGCCACAGCTGCACCAACTACGCAATGGAAATGAGGGGCACTGACTTTGAGAAACCCTGGGGCAGCAACGAGGGGATGGCCTCAAGTGCCAAGTCAGTGCAACGTCAGTACTCAGCCGACATGGCTAAGAACAGCAGCAATAATCCATTCCCCGCTGTCTGTTGACCTGCTAATGTCACCTGCCTAGCACATTCCTGCCAGCCTGTGACAGAGTCGGCAACAAACTCTTGCTGCCAAGGCCATCTCAGCCTGGAAAAGGATGCAAGAAGGAAGTGTTCCAAAAAGCAATGCTCATTAACCAGCATGAGGAAACTCAGCGGTCATCTGGTCCTGGGCACCTCGGGCACTAGCGAACGGCAAATTTTGTGTTCCACCTTCTTCATTTAAGGAGCAACAGAGAGAAGAAATGAGAATCTGTAATCTGAAGGTCCCTTCTCTTCCTTCCTTGTGGTCCCTGGTGCCTGCCAAGGATGAGAAATGCAGGAGGAAGGGAACAGGGAGATGGGAGGTTTTGGCCTCCATGCAGCTCTTGGACTGGAGTCAGGTATCCAGAGAGGAGTCAAGGCCCCTGGGCTCTGTTAACAGGCATCCCTGGAGATTGGCGGAGGGCAGCTGATCTTGTAAGGATCAGCTACTCACCCTGTGATGTTTACACTGGCATTGACATGGTGACACACAGATCTAATTACATGTCAATAAACCGAAGTCCTGATTTACTGAGGAACCAGAGAGGATTATAGGGCTCCATTGGCAATTCTTGAAGAATAAGGATTCAACCTCCAGATTCAATTACTGCCAAGTCAGCCAACTGGAAAGCCCGGGATTGAAGTGAGGACAGGAGAGAGGCTCACCATGGCCGCCGCCCAATGAGGACGTCCTGATCTCAGAGGTCTGTTATAACTGACTTGATCTACTCTTATGCATAATCCAGAGAACAGAGATTCCAGAAAGTTTCAGCACTGAGTGGGGCCCAGACAATTCTTCATCGTCTTCCACAGTGGTCTCTGCACCTCCAGCTGGAAGCAGCCGCCTGCACAAAGGCGACTAGGTTCCCAGGAGCCTTTAACAAAGGGGTATCAGGAGGGAAAGGCCGAGGCATTGAGCCTGCCTCAGACCTTCTGCCTGGCCTCATGGCCACAGTGCGCAGGCGCAAGCACTCTGGTTCCTAAATCTTTAATGCGATGCCTTGTCCTGAGAGAAGGTGATGGGGAGCAATCCAATGCTCCTACTGTGCCTGGCTCTTTCATGGCAAACAGTTAACCCCATTCACTTTAGTTACCCACTGGCGTTTGTGTCTTTGTGACCTGCTGAAGTCACCCACATTGCAGGTCCAGAGCCCACTAAATCCCACAGACGTGCCTCGCCGTGTACCAGGACACTCTCAACACAAACACACAGTAGCTGTGGAGCAAGAGAAAGACATCCAGCCACTCTGGAAAAATCCTCGCAAAGCATAGACTGTAAATGGGGAGCCGTCTGCTTTTCAGGCCTCTTAGTTCTCCTCTGAAGTCCCTCCAAATCATGAAAGGACATTCCCAAATACCCCCACAAGATGCCTAAAGCAGAGCTAGTGACACATTCTGTACATACTAGTGTTTTCACACACACACACACACACACACACGAAAGTTTCATTTCTAAGTTACCACAGTCTGACATTAGGGGTGGCTGTTGAGGGCCAGTGAGATTGCTCACTGGTTAAGGGCACTTGTTGCCAAGTCTAATGATCTAAGTTCTGGTTCCAGGAACTCACATGGCAGAAGGAGAGAAGTGACTCTCACAAATAGTTCTGTGACTCTCTGTCTCTCTCTCTCTCTCTCGCTCTCTCTCATACACACACACACACAGCTGTTAAGAACAACTAATGATAAATTTTAAACAGGCATGTTAATGCACACCATAATAAGATGGCCAGTATCACTTCCTTGGCATTTTGTGCCCACTAGTCAATAAAAAGGACTTGAACAGAAAAGCAGTGTGGTGCCAGGAGAGCCAATCCAAGGCCAGGGCTAGTTACTAAGCAACTAACGGGTGGGTTGCATACAATTTTACAAATTATAAATAACATTCTTCTTTTCATTAAAAANTATGGCTCGTTCTTAGGTCACCAGACACGCTCAGGGAGACAGAAGCAAGATTTGAGAGACTGCACACATCCTCGCATGCACACCTGATCGTCTGTATAGGTCGGAGGGCAGCTCGTGGGACTTGGTTCTCTTCTTCCACCAGGTGGGTCCTGGAGAGGGAACTCTGCTGCAGACTTAGTGGCAACCGCCTTTACCAGCCGAGCCTTTGCACCACCGCTCTCCTGAGTGGGCATTTTAAATCAGTATTTCCTAATCCTCAAGGGGGCTACCGCCAGCTCCTCACAGCTTAGGCCAATAGTGGAACCAGAAGAGCAAGGGGACAGGCTGCCACTGGGCCTTTGTGAAGCTCCTGCCTTTATGGTAACTGCTGCTCCGCCTTCATATTTGCATTTGAAGAGCTACAAGAGGCTCCAGGCCTTTGGGTCCCAGCACAGGCGACCCCCAGGATGCCCTGGGACCTTCTGGGTATTCTCAAAAGCTTAAGAAGCTTAGGAGAGAGCCAGTGGCCCCTTGCCTGTGACAACACTAATATCCTACAATCCAAGTGATATGCTTTAATGGTGAACAAGGAGAATTCTTCTTGATGCGGCTGCTGAGCAGAGGTGAAACAATTAGGAAGGAAGCTCGAAAGAGACACTTAAGCGAGAAGAGACATTTTTCTTCGTGCAGCAGATGCACAGAGGTGAGCTGAGCCAAGTGTGGCGCAAAGAGGGAAGGGCAACACAGAAGACGGTAATGTGTTTAGAGGGCCCTTCGCCTGGTACACGCAAGGCTCCTGGTGGCACCAGCAGCTGCGTCCTTGAACGGCCTCCCCATTGGACAGAAACAAGGCTTGTCTTTCAACTGCTAATGCATACAAAGCTTCAAATCCACAAGCTCAAGTTGATTCTAATACTCCCATCTCCTTGTGTTTTGCTGTTAACAAAAAATGAATTCTAATGAAATGACCCACCGGTAGCAGACAGCTTCAGAATAGAAAACACATGTTCAAACACCCTGTGACTTTCTCTGGTGGAAAGTCACCCAAAAATATCATGCTTGATATTTCTGTAAAAGCACAAAAGGACATTGAAAAGAGAAACACCAAGAAAGCGTAGGCTGGAAACAGAACCTTAGTATCCTTCTGAGCAGACTCTGAATTGTCCTGGGGGCACTGGAGAAGGGAAGGTGGCATCAGGGGCTTGGTAAAAGGTGCTCAAACCAGAACAATACCCTAAATTTATAATTATGCAAGGCACTGTTTGAAAAGATGAATTGTTCTGAAATTAAGCTGCATGGCTTTCACTGTGAACCTTCCTCTAGAAGGAAGGAGCCTCAGTTGAGGAATTGCCTAAATCAGATTGGCCTGTGTCTGTGTCTGTGAGAGATTGTCCTCACCCATAAACCACTGTGGGCAGCACTACCCCTAGGAAGGTAGCCTGGGCCCCGTATGAGGCTAGCTAAGGAGCCTGTGAGGGAGCAGAGAGAAAGCCAGTGAGCAGCCTCCCTCTATAGATCCTGCGGGAGTCCCAGCTTTCCCCAAAGATGGATGGTGATGTGTAAGATGCAATGACTTCCTCCCAACGGTGGTTTTAGCCAGTGTTTTATCACAGCAACTGAAGGAAAGGAGAGTCGCTACCCCACGAACTGCCACCATCATAACCCACTGGTGCCCACCAGCATGTGTTCTTTGTCCCGGTCACTTTCTGTGACTCTCTCGTCTTCCTCATGCACACCATGTGTTCACCCCTTCCTTACGGACCTGCCTCCTTTGATGTCAATCACCCATCAACTGTCTAGGACTCTCAGACAAATCTAGCTCACTGTTTATTCTATAAATGCACCTCGATTGGCAGTCTGGACCACTGTTTCATGGATAAAGTTTTATTGGTATTCAGCCATAGCCATTTATTGCATACTGTTGTTGTATGTGGTTTCTTTGAGGGCTTCAAGAGCAAAGTAGCTATGACAGGGATTGCATGACTTGCAGACACCGAATTACCCATTATCCCTGACACAGGCCCAGCCAGTATGGTGTGGCAGCAGACGTGGCCCGGAGCCAAGTCTTCGTGACTCCATCTTCTGATATCTGCTGGTCATGTGAACAGTGGGATAGGCCTCTCTGTTGGGAAGCCTGGAGGCAACATGTGCTCAAGACTCCATGAGACACTGGGCTGCTGTGTACTCTTGACAAAGGAGCACTGAGAGCCCACAGGACTCAGGCTTACCTCCTGTGCCCCATTGCTCCCTCACCACCTCGCTGCTGCACATTCTTCTCCCTCCACACCTGATCTCACATCCTCTGCTTCTCTAGGCCTGGTCCCCAGGGACTTTGTCCGTCTTCCTCCCTGTATTTCCCACCCTCTCAGTGGAGACCTGCTGGATCCCTGCCAAGGTCAATGCTGAGGACTCAGACCTCTGTTTCTGAGGCATTGGCCCCTTCTTTTCCCTTCCTGTCAAAGGATGACTCGCGGACAATGGTCACTGCAGAGAAACCCCAAACCTCAAATCTCAGGTCTACTCTGTCCTTCAAAAGGTTCACACCCCGTGCAGAGCCAAGGAGTGTGGCCTCAGCCAGGGGTTGCTGTGCCCTGTGATTCCTGCAGTAGAGACTGTCTTCCTACTCACATCTTGGCCAAGTGGTGTCTCCCACACATAAGGACCTGATGAAGACACTATGAAGGTTTCCCCAACCATCTCCAGCAAGCATAATTGCAGGTATTTGTTCCTTCTTAGAAATTCTGGTAACTTTAGGACAGAACTGTGCTCCACAGATCCCCAAGATGCCCATCCGTCAACCTCAGGCTGCGAGAGGCACCACCTGAACACAACAAAGGCCCCTGCTCTCTGCTATGTATACACACTGGAGCAGCGGTCTGGTTCCCCAAGCATAAGCAAGGTGCTGCCAGAAATATTCATCTCCTCATTAGCACAACCTACTCGGAAAAACATTCCTAGTAAGAGGCAAAGGGCCCCCAGTGCACATCTCTGTGGACCAGATGGAAATGTAGTTCCTTCATGGCAAGGTTCCTGACTCTCATGGCATCCATCACTGACTAGAGAGAGAGGGAGGAATCTCACACCCAGTCTCTGAAGTTTTATAATTGCCTGATATCTGACTCCCCGATGACATTGTTTATCTTTAAAGACCTGAGTAAACACACACAGATGTGACAGCGCTGCTGGCCCTTATCTCCGTCTTGTAGGAGAGGCTGTGACAGGGCTCCCCTGAATGGGACAGAGGTGTTGTGCACTGATAATACTGTTGATCTCTTCTCCCTGCAGGGCTGTGCTATGGGAATGGATTAACATCCAGGGAGTTATCTTTGGACCAGGTTGTAAGCACTTGGGATACCGAAGATGAAAGCCGCCTGGCAGGGCGCGCATGCAGGTATCTAAAGTCCATGACACAAATATGTTAATGGACAGAAGATTACATAAATCATGAAAGCACAGGGACAGACGGAAGAGGGGGTGGATTCTGGGCTCACGAGCTGTGGGGAGGGGTAAGGCGAATGCTTCAGATGTACCTGCTCGTGGGGTTTCATGGAATCCCCGAAGTGCTGGGGCAGGGGCATGGTCCTACTTTGGTTTTAACCTCTGTGAGATAGATTCACAGGTTAGACTGTCCCGTGTTACAGAGCTGGGAAAATGGTCTGGGCAGCTTCCTATGATTCCTCGAGAGCTGTGCCTGCCATCAAAGGTGGCTTCAGAGGTAGGGAGAGATTGGGGCAATCGCGGGAGTTATGACGCCTCTGTTTGAATTTTCTTTGTGATAGACAATTACAAAAACTTGAAGAGAAAGGGGTTAATTTCATCTTGAAGGCTATAGCCCATCATCGAGGGAATCAGGACAGGGATTCAAGACAGGAAGCTGGAGGCAAGATCTGAAGCAGAAGCAATGGAGGAGCATTGCTTACAGGGTTGCTTCCCCTGGGTTACTCAGTTTTGTTTTGTTTTAACTCAGGACCGCCTACCAAGGGATGGCACCACCCACGGTAGATGGCCCCTGCCGTATCATTCATCAAGAAAATGCCCTACAGACTTGCCTACAGGTCAGTCTTATGGAGGCATTGCTTTCAACTGAGGTTCCTTCTTCCAAGATGACCCTAGCTTGTGTCCGGTTGACAAAAGACTTAACCTCCCACACACTGAACGATGTTCCCTAAAACTGAAGCTCTCCCCTCAGCCATGCTTTCCAGATGATAGGTGCATGAGCTTACGATGACAGCTGTCTTGGTCGCTTGGTTTTTAAATGTGATTTTAGCTTTTGAGAGATTACTGTGAGACTCATCGCTATAATCCTACAGGACTCCCGTCATTTCCCACACTATGGTTGTGTCACCGCAGGAAACTTCTAGAAAGATCCGGTATCCATACTGATACCTGGACTCTATCTGCCAGGTCCTAGTCACGGGAAAGCCATCCCCATGACTGGATCCAAAGATTTTCAGCATTGATCCCAAGGCGCAGACTGCCCGAGACCATCTGCGCCATTAGCGACGCTGCATTGCATACTGGTAGGAACAGAGGCACAAGAAGGCTGGACAGGAAACCCAGCAGGCCCTGGAAAAGAAACACAAACAACAGACAGGGCCTCCCGCTCTTCGACACCCAGAGAAGGAGTATGAGAACAACAGAGTTGCCTTCTGAGGTCATCCCCAGGCAGGCCTTAAATCCTACTTCTGTCCGTCAGCCTGCTTCCCTGTCGGAGGGGAAACAGGACCCTCACAGTAAGCTGTAGGATCACCTGCCTGTGAGAGTCTCAGCCAGGCACAGTTAAGGTTCCCATGGCTCACTGACAAAATGAGAGAAGGGTCTAACAAACTCCAAGGTGGACTTTCATGTGTGTTTTGCAAATAAAGAATCAGAAGGGAAACCAGGTTGTCATAAAGAGTGAGTTCTGGATCCGATATACCAATCTAGCCCCTGGCCCAGATGTACCCAGAAGGCCATGCGAATCCTCGGCATGTCGTCAGTCAATACTTCCACGAGCACACAAGCACAGAGAGAGAGAGAGAGAGAGAGAGAGAGAGAGAGAGAGAG